>JANJPH010000200.1:0-19296 GCA_030407195.1 [Candida] tunisiensis
GGGCCGCCGCCGTCGGGCCTCCGCCTCGCGCCGCCCGAGCCGCGCGAGGAGGGCCTCGACATCACCGGCGCCCTCAATGCGTTCGACAGCGCCGTCTCCGGCCTCGTCGGCAGCGTGGCCCGCTTCAGGCCGGACCCGGCCTGCGCCAAACAGCTCGTCGAGGCCGACCGGCGCCTCGCCGCAGCAGTAGAGGAGGTCCGCGAGCACCAGCGTCTCGGACACACCATCGACGAGCTCACACGCCAGTCCGAGGACCTGGACGCAAAGCTGCGGCTGTTTCTCAGCACCCTCGCCGAGTGCCGGAAACAGCTCAAGGACATCGGCATCCAGATGCACCCGAGCCAGACCGAGCCTGCCAAAGTGACGGCGGCCGAGCTCATAGCCTACGCCACAAAGATCACAAAGTTCACGTCCGCTCCGCCGGGGTACGACCCGCTGCGCCCCTCCGAGCACGACATCCTGCCGTGGCCGACCGAGGACCAGCTGCGCAAGGGCATGCTGGCCCTGGCGGCCGTCACCCCGGGGTTCGGCCTCCTCGAGTCCGAAAAAACGGACGAGCCGCTGACCCAGGAGCAGAGGGAGCAGAAGGAGCAGATCAACAGCACCACACAGCAACGGTCGCGGCGGCGCTCTTCCATAGTCTCGTACGGGGACCCGAAGCCCCTCGTGCCGTCCGACGCGGCCAAGGCCCAGACCATGGTGGACTTGGACCTCTTCGATCCAGAGGAGGACGACGACATGATGTAACATACTGCGAACGAACAATGTACTATGAAAGATCTAACCGGCTAACGTCGTCGTCTTCGCTGGGCCGCTTCCTGGGCTGTTGTTTTATTACAAGGTGTGTCTGGTTGTCCCCTGGCACAAATAGACCGGGCCGCTGGCTGCCGCTGCTGCCAAAGCTGGCCCTGTTGCCGTGGTGTCTCGGATGGCCGAAGCCGCTGTGGTTTCCGGGCGTGCCGAAGCTCCCGTATCGGCCACTTATGACCGAACCTGCCCTCAGCGGGCCGTAGGGAGATTTCCGCTGGCTGCCTTTGAGGCTGGGCGACCCAAACGGTATGCGGATGCTAAAGTCGCGGCCGCCGTAGTTGTCGCCGTCGTACAGAGCCTGGTCGGAGTAGTCGGTCTGATCCATGGCCGCTTGTTCCAGACAGTAATAGTAGAAATCTCCTTCATCGGCGACCATGTACCCCACCAGCGAGAGCATCGTCACGCAGATGGTACACAGCACCCACGAGCCGGTGGCGAGTCCCCAGGCAGGGCCCAAACGCCAGTTGCCGGATGCAAAATTCGGGTGCTCGAGGTAGAGATGCGCGATAATAGCAGTTGCTGCCACCTTAACGGCCACGCCGAGGCCCAGGATGGCGCTCACGAGCTTCCACCCCTGCCAGTAGTGCTTTTGCGAAGGGGAGCAAATGCAGAACAGGAGGCCCGCCAGTGCTGCGACGTCAAACACAAAGCCGAGGCCCTCGAGGAACGAGCAGCTTCGCCAAAGCCCGCAGAATGTCTCGCTGTCGCGACAGAGACGTTTGGTCGGGTATCCATGGCACGTACCCTTGACACAATGTTGCGTGAGGCCAATCCGGGCATGGAGCTCGCCACTGTACAGCCACGACGGGCTCACAAGGCTGTAGCAGCTCAGGGCGCCACAGCAGAGCAGTCCCACGAGCGCAGACCAGTACGCCACCGCCAAAGCGCGCGCCATCCCTCGTATACGCTCCGTTCGTTTGGTCCCTTGCTGTTCCCTGCCGGATTAATTACGTCCGCTATCTTATCTCGCATATCACCCCCACGCGGCCCCCACGGCCATCGCGTGTCAACAAAACAGGTTTATGTATATTAGTTGTCGTCTCCGTAGGAGTCGATGATGCTGTAGCTGTCCTTCGAGGGACTGTCTGCCGTGGACCGGCGCGAGAGGTCTCGGAGCGGGATACTCTCTGGCTCGCGCGCTGGCGTGGAGGCCTCACTGAAAGACGCTGTGCCCCCAGGTATGGAGTTCTCATGACCATACGAGCCGGCGGCGGCAGCAGGGCGTCCGCCACCTGTCTGCTTGCCGATTTCGCTCTGGCGATCCAGCTCATCCAACAAGGCGCGCAGCTTCTCACGGCCGATCTCGGTGGCCTGGCCTGCCACGGCGTTCGTGATCTGGAGAATCGGGCCCCACAGGTTCAGCGTCCACGTCACGTAGAGGCCGGCACCGATCAAAGCCAGCAGAACCAAGTACAGCGGATTCCGTAGCACCGCCATGAACTCGTTCCAACCCAGCACCATGAGCAGCAGATACATGTACAGCGGGATTTGCGTCACGGACTGGATCGTAGACCGCTTGGCCTCCAGATACACCATGTCCGCCTGTCGCTTGAACTTGGACTGCACCGCCTGCTGCTTTGCGTCGCTGAGGATCTCCCAGAACGGCTCGTCGCTGTCATCTTCGGCGCCCTCCTCACCCTCTACCGCGCCCACACCGTCGACATCCGGCGTCACGCCTTCCCCAGTGGAGAGCTTCGCCGCAGCGAACACGGGCAGAAGCTCCAGGGTTGCATCTCGTGCCTTGGTGAATGCTCCGTCAATGTCATCAGAGGGCTTCCACACGACTGGAACGCCCTGCTCATCGTACTTGAACTTTTCTTCAAATCGATCCCGAAGGCGGGCAAGAACGTTGTCCTCACGGCCCAAATCCCGCATCTTGTCGCGAACCACGCGCCACGCTGCGCGGCGGATTGCGACATACCCGTCCTCGTTCTCCTCGGGTGACGCGCCAACATGGAAATTGAACGGCGTAGTGCTGAGCGCGGGAGACGTTCCCTGGCTCAGTTCGTTCTGAGCTTGTTCCGGCACCGGAGAAGTAGCTGGTGCCGGAGCTGGGGCGTCTCCGTCGACTCGCCCGAAAGTGGGGTCGATGCGTCGCAGAGCCGCGGCCAAAGTGCTGTTGAAGGCGGCAACGACCCGGTCCCAGGCGTCAGGGCCTGGGTTGTGGAAAACAGTGTCAAACGCCTCCGTGAAGGCCGGGCGGAAATGCCGCCGAACAATGCGTTGGCTCAGCTTCTTGATTTCGGCCTCACGACGCTGAGCGTCTGCGGCTTCGAGGGCCCGCTCAAAGTCCACCAGCTCCTGCTTGAAAGCAAACACCGTCGGGTCAATGGCTGCCGCCTGCTCGGCGCGAGCGATGAACGTGTCGAGCGCAGCCCGCTGCGCCTCCCGTGCCGCATCTCGATACGTCTGGCCAGCTGCGATGTTGCTGTCAACACTGCGTGCGTAGGCAGCCAGGCCGTCCTCGTGGAGACGGGTGACGTGATTCCGGAACAGCTTGCCAATGGTCTCGTCAATGCGGCCCACTAGATCGACGCGCTTGGCGTTGTATACAGGCTTCGGATAGCGCCCAGCAAGCTGGTCAAACTGGCCGATTGCCGTCGACCGGACATGGCGGAGCGCTTCGCCGAACTGCTCAGAGTGAGCGTCAATGACGCGGCGCACAGCCGGCTCCTCGAGTTCGCGCGTGAAGGCGTCCCAAGTCTGCGAGGCAATCTCGTCACACCTGAATCGCGCGACGAGGATCTGCTGGGTAGGGAGGTCTAGATCCTTGTTCAGCTCAATCTGTTCCCACACCTGCGAAGCATACATGGACCACCCGTCGATGGGGACGTTGCGGTGGTACTCGGGCTTGAACACGCAGTCGCGAGGCCCACTGTCCGGCTGGAACCGGGTTGCAAAGCGCGCAACCTCGGTGGAGAAGTCGTCGGGCCGCAGAACCTTGTGCGGCAGGGCAGTAAACTGAAGGTCAAAGAAGTCCGACAGCTTGGAGTCCTGCAGGTTCTCCGGCTTACTGAGACCGCCCCAGATCCGGTTGAGGTCCTGTACGAGGGTGTCGGCGAGGTTCTCGAGCGGGGTGGTGCCGAGGAAGTCGCGGATCACAAAGAGAATGAGACTGCGGTTCGCCTTGTTGTTAAACAGCGACAGATTGACCTCAAACACGGTCTTGAGAAGACCCATGTTGGCGCCCTGGTACAGACCCACCTGGTGCTCCCAGATGTTGACCATGAGCACCTCGGAGGTCGCTAGTGCGAACAGCGCGGACTTGCGCTCAAAGTCCTGGTCCTCGCCGCGCTCGCGGCCGTCCGAGCCCTCTACGTCCATGACAAGGATGTTGGGGGTGTCGTCGGGCCCGCGCCGCTTGCGTGGCGCGTCGGACAGGTCGCCGTTGGCCTGGTTGTCGCCAGGGGGCGGCGGGAGCTGCGCGCGCGCCATCCAGATGCCCTTGGTCGTCTGGCGGCGCTCGCGCTCGTCCATGACGTCGAACGCCGTCTGGAAGAGGGCGTTGAGCAGGGTGCTCTTGCCGGTGCTTTGGGAGCCAAAGACCGACACGACATGGTAGTCGAGGCCGGCGTGCGCGAGGCCGACCGACTCGAGATAGGGGGCCACATCCGGGGAAAACTGCTTGTTCTCGTCAATGAGCTGCAGCGAGTCGCGCACGGGCGTCGTTGCCGAGCTGCTGGTGGCCGTAGCGGGCCTAGGCTGCCTGGGCTTGTCCTCCATGGCGCCGCCCTGTTGCCATCTGTTTGATCACGCGCACGTTGAGCGTGTAAGTTTCAGGCCGGGTAAAGGGGTTTGCATGGTTGGCAGGGTGATGAGTGGGGGTTGCCGCGGCGATGGGTACGGTGGCGGCGGGTTGTCGGGGTGACGGCCGTGGTGGTAGTTGGGGGCGGGGAGGCGGCGGTTGTCAGGGCGATGGGTACGGTGGCGGCGGGTTGTCGGGTGGCGGCGGTGGTGCCGAGGCGATGGGCCCGGGTGGCGTGGTTGCCGGGGCGGCAGCCGTGGGCGGCCGCTGACACCGGGTGGCAACAGTGGACGGGACACCCAGGGGCGAAGGACAACACCCCGAGCCCAACGGCTCGCTTCGGCCAGACGACCGTCAGCCGTGCACGTGCAACCCCAACCCTGCACGTGCCACCGCCCAGACAGCAGCCCTAGCCCTTATCTACCCACCCGGGTAACGCCCCGGATTTGTTGGCTGCGACACAAATGGCCGGAGTCGAGGCTCGTCTTCGACAACTCGCTAGAGGATTGCACGAGAACGGACAACGGAACACAATGGCTGAAGCAAAGTGAGTGGTGTGTGTGTGTGTGTGTAGGGGTGTGTGCGTGTGTAGGTGTTTTCGTGTGTGTGCGTGACGGTGTTTATGAACGGCGACAAGGCCGGTACGATCTGGGCCGCGCCCGGCAGGACGGGGACGATTGACGGCGGAATGGCGCGAAAAAGAGGCAGACGACGGCACCGACGCCGTCCACGGCCTGGCAGCCGTGGCCTCGGCCCGCTACGCCACACGGCCTGCCAATGACTCTTCGGCTCGCCCTGCCCACGGGCCCATTGGCCATCTGTTGGGTGCAGGGTAAGCCACGGAATGTCGCGGCATCTCGAGAGTCTAGACAGCCGACGAGCCGGTCGGAAGGGTGTCCCCTTCCGAGGAAGCATGAGTCAAGGCTGACTACGTCAGGCGCGTGCTGACAGCCCGTGCGGGGCAGCTGGCCACCGTGGGGGCCTATATAGCCCGCCCCAGCACTTATGTCCGGCCACCCGACCCCCACGCGCCCCCACGCCAACGGTCTCATAGTCATAGAGTCTCCACGTCGACCACTGCGACCCTAGTCAGGGCCTAGTCTCGACATCTATCCAGCACGGTCTCGTCTCGACGCTTGTCCAGCGCATCTGCACAATCGTCTCGACACTTACCAGCTCCTGCCCACACAATCGTCACCAGCTCCTGCCTACACACTCGTCTCACGAGCATGACTAACGCCAGGGGAGACATTGGCCTGATCGGCCTGGCCGTGATGGGCCAGAACCTCATCCTCAACGCCGCAGACCACGGCTACACCGTCGTGGCGTTCAACCGCACCGTCTCCAAGGTGGACCACTTCCTCGCCAACGAGGCGAAGGGCAAGAGCATCATCGGCGCCCACTCCATCGAGGAGTTCTGCAGCAAGCTCAAGCGTCCCCGACGAATCATCCTGCTCGTCAAGGCCGGCCCCGCCGTCGACGCCTTCATCCAGCAGCTCGAGCCCCACCTCGAGAAGGGCGACATCATCATCGACGGTGGCAACTCCCACTTCCCCGACTCGAACCGCCGCTACGAGGAGCTCAAGAAGAAGGGCCTTTTGTTCGTCGGCTCCGGCGTGTCGGGTGGCGAGGAGGGCGCCCGCACTGGCCCCAGTCTGATGCCCGGTGGCAACGAGGAGGCGTGGCCCCACATCAAGGAGATCTTCCAGTCCATTGCGGCTCAGTCTGACGGTGAGCCGTGCTGCGACTGGGTCGGTCCTGCTGGCTCTGGCCACTACATCAAGATGGTCCACAACGGTATCGAGTACGGCGACATGCAGCTCATTTGCGAGGCCTACGACATGATGAAGCGTGGCGCTGGCATGACCGACAAGGAAATCGGCGAGGTGTTCGCAACCTGGAACAAGGGCGTCCTTGATTCGTTCCTCATCGAGATCACCCGCGATATCCTGCGGTACGACGACAAGGACGGCAAGCCCCTCGTGGAGAAGATTCTCGACACTGCTGGCCAAAAGGGTACCGGCAAGTGGACGGCCGTCAACGCCTTGGACCTCGGCACTCCTGTCACCCTCATCGGCGAGGCTGTCTTCTCTCGTTGCCTCAGTGCCATGAAGCAGGAGCGCGTGCGTGCCTCCCAGATTCTTAGCGGCCCCAAGCCCGGCAAGTTCGAGGGCGACAAGCAGAAGTTTGTCGATCAACTTGAGCAGGCTCTGTACGCCTCCAAGATCATCTCGTACGCTCAGGGCTTTATGCTGATCCGTGAGGCCGGCATCGAGTACGGATGGAAGTTCAACTTCCCCGGCATCGCCCTCATGTGGCGCGGTGGCTGCATCATCAGATCCGTCTTCCTGGCTGAGATCACCAAGGCTTATCGTGAGAAGCCCGACCTCGAGAACCTCCTGTTCCACTCGTTCTTCAAAAACGCCATTGACAAGGCTCAGGACTCGTGGAGAGAGATCGTGGCGACTTCTGCCAAGTGGGGCATTCCTACCCCCGCTTTCGCCACTGCCCTGTCGTTCTACGACGGTCTCCGCTCCGACCGTCTGCCCGCCAACCTGCTCCAGGCCCAGCGTGACTACTTCGGTGCCCACACCTTCCGCGTGCTCGACGAGTACGCTTCCGACCACCTGCCCAAGGGCCAGGACATTCACATTAACTGGACTGGCCGCGGTGGCAACGTGTCTGCGTCCACCTACCTTGCCTAGGCTGTCCATGTAGCAGCTCATTTGAAAATATATTAGGTGTATGCTTTCATGACTTTGTCCTTCTACGCCAGAGACTTTGCATCGTAGTTTGGTGCCATGCGCATTACAGCGTTGAACAACCACTCGGCAGTGAACGCCTTGGGCGGGAGATTGCCGTCACCGCCGGTGGCCGTCTTCATGAACTGGCGCGCCAGTGCCGTTTCCTTGTCGCCACAGATGAGCACACTTCTCGTGCAATCTGAACGGCCCTCAGCAAAACGCTTCGCTTTCGCAAGGTAGGTGACGCCTCCGTGGGAGCGAACTATCCGTTCCACCGTGTCTTGGCCACCGCGAACCCCACTGGTGATGTTGAATAGCACGCCAGCGAAAAGCTGGCCGGGATGATCGCGTGCCCGCTTCAAGCTCTCAGCCAGACTCATTGAATTCGTCTTCTCACCGTCGGTGTCATGCAGATGGTATGCGTCGATGTCCGCCGGAACAGCATTATTCTTGAGGCATTCGTCCAAGAAGGCCGGTTGGAGCACCACAGGGCCGTGTGCTAATGCGCAAAGAAACTTTTCCGTGCGGCAAATCTTCGGGCATACGACGTGAGTGGCCCTGGCTGGATCCTGCGTCATGGCGACGCCAAGTTTGGCTAAGCGCCGCGTCTCTGCAGTTGTGAGGGAAGGCAGGTTTGTTGTGAGCACAGTGAACCTTTCCGCCACAGGCGGTGTCTCAGCCTTGGGCTGGACTTCCCTCCGTGGCGTCACTGAATTAGGCGTGGTGTCAAGGTTTGGAATTGCCGGCTTCGCCCGCTTCGTAGCTATGTTCTCCTTTTCTGCTTCCGATGAGTTAGGAGTGGGCTGGTCATCTTCTGCAATACGCCGTCGTTTGGTCGGCGTGTCAGAATGCACTGCTATGCCGCTTCGTGACTTGATCTCGCGCTGGAACATGTTGAGGTCAGAGATGTCATCATGGAGCTTGGCGGCGGCGCGGTCCTTCGCACGTCGAGCTGAGGTAGGTGGCGTTGTCATGCCAGCCGCTGGCCTGGCCGGTGTACCAGAATCTGTCGCAAGCTGAGCCTCCAGAGCCCGCTGCTTCCTTTCAGCGGCACGCCGCTCCTCGTCTCTGATCTCCTCGGCACTGAGGTAGAACGGCTTGAGCCGCCGTGGTTGAAGCGCTGTGTGTCCCACTACCTCCATAAGGTTGGACATGGGAGGGAAGTGCGAGTATCGCGGAAGCGAGACCGACTGGATCTCCCAGTGGCTGTAGGTCTCCTCAAGCCACAAATGCGAAACAACATGGATGTTCCACTTGCGTGCTGCGACGTATTTGTCCCCTACTGGTTTGCCAGCGATGAGATGGGTGTTCTCGGCCCGCAGTGACCGCGTGAAAGTACCGCCCAGAGCCGTGATAAGGCTCTCGAGATATGTGCGTGCGTCGCCACTGTAGTTGGTGATACTGATGCTGAACTTCTCGAATCCCTTCAGGCCACCATAGACAAGCGGATAGTGCAACAACCGCCGCAGCGGCGATGTCCACCAATCGTGCGCCAGCATCCAATACAGCCATGTCAGATTGCCAACAAAGAGCCCTTGTCTTGCAGCTTGCTTGTATTGTGCACCTTGCCGCCATGCCCCTATGTACACGTTCGCAGAGTCGAGGTCAGTTGTCACAGCGCCACCACCAAGCGCCATGATCTCGACTACACTCTGTCGCATACGCTCGCTCAACCCGAGATCATCGCACAAAAAAAACGTGCGACCGGCGAATAGCTCGCTCTTAGGGGACGGTATCTCCTGAGAGTCATCGGCGGCAACGTGCTGTCCGTGAGCGTACTTCAGCTCCGGGTTGTTGCGGCCGCGAATTCCCCTGTCCTGCGGCCCACCTGACGGAGCTGAAAGGATGCTGGGGTTTGGTAGAAGATATGGGGCGTCGTCTAGCCGCCGCCGCAGTTTGAGGCAGTCATCAAAGTAGTGTGGCAACACAATCTTTATGTTGACCGGATGCGGGAGCGAAGTTGGGTCTTCATGATACTGTCGCATGGCTTCTAGAGCAGTCACACATTTTTCAGCTTCCATATCGACGGCAATCACGTGTGTCGTGAACCAGGTCAGCTCTTCAGACCACCGTCCGCCCATCGCCCGGATCCCGCCGTAGAGTGCCTCTTTGTCGCCTGGCGGGAGACCCGCCACCGAAGCGCACACATCGGAGAAAAAGTATTTGGGGTCGGGCGAGTACGGCTTTGCAGGCACGGGCTTACCGTACGCCACACTGTCGCGCACCCATTCGCTCTTCACAACCGTAACCATGAACTCTTCGCACTTGCCGTACTCTGCAAAGTCAATGTCGTTCGACACGATGTGCGTCAGTCCGCGTGGCAGAGTCTTCTTTTGCCGCCGCCCGTCGCTCTGGAGCGGTGTCTCAGTGGCGCCGTGCCGGCTCAGCAATGCTGCTATCTCCTTGGCCTCTGCTGCGTCCAGGGTGGCACCACAGACCACCGCGTAGTTCACTGCTTGGAATATCGCTGGCGACGCCTCCGTGTCTGGCGACTGAGCCTTGTCGCCCTCACCGGTGTTGCGGTCGTCCTGCGATGGGTCCTCTGGTGCGGTTGAGCGGCCCCGAGAGCTCTCCGGAACGGTCTGGTCGGAGCCGGCGCTGGTCACACGCAGAGCGGTTTCCGGCACGGACGTGTCGCCGGCGCTACATCCTGGGCTCTGTTCTCCGCTCATGGTGGTGGTTCTTCGCCCACGGATTTCGCGTGACGCGCCTTTACGACGCGATGTGCGTCTACTGCTGCATTGGGCAGAATTCGGGATCTTACTAACGGGGGCCCAAAAGGGCAAAACACAAAGACAAGAAATGCCTGAATAGGGGTCATGAATTACTAATTAGTACGTAAATCCGTTAAATATGCAGCGTCTACGCAATCACAAAGATGCCAGCGGCGAACAGCACGAGTCCGGCCACCGAGCCGGTGGCAAGCCGGAACGACGAGCCGTCGTTGCTGCTCGCGGCGGTCGTAACACCCTGATCGAACCCGCCGTTGACAGGCTCGTCAGAGTTAGAGCTGCCAGAGCCTCCCGAGGAGCCCGAGCCAGCCGAGCGCGTAGCCACCGGCAGATCGGCCGAGTCAGTCGCCTCCTCGCCGCCGCCCGTCACGGTGGCGCCAGCCTTCGTGCTGGACTGGGAACCGTTGTCGGCTTCGCTGTGGCGACTGCCATCGTTACCCCCGATGCCCGTGGGGATGGCGTTTGCCTTGGAGGTCGTGCTCGTCTTCTTGCCGTTGGCGTCGGGCACAGAGCTGTCGTCCTGCTTCTTCCCTGCATCCAGGTTGAAGCCAGTGCCCTCGAACGACGCCAGGTCGGTGCGGTCATCGGTGATCTCCACCGACGACTCGAGACCCTGGTCGTCGATGAACTTGTAGGCCTTAGAGCCAGACTTCTTCACGTTAGCAGGGGGGTCGTAGCAGGTGATCTCAGCCGACTTGATCACGGCGTAGTAGTAGCCCGGGTTGCTGAGGTCCTCGGCGTCCCAGTCGATCTCGCCGCCAGCCCATGCGATGGTGCCGGGCGGCTGGTTCGGGTCGCCACCAGGCCAGAGCGACAGCTGCACACGGGACGGGGTCTGGGGGTATTCAAACCGCTTGGCGGTCTCGTTCCAGGTATCCGACTTTTGCAGCACGCGTCCGGTCTGGCCGTCCACGCGCCACTCGATCCGGTCGGGCGTCCAGTCGATCTCGTAGGTGTGGAAGTTCTTGTACGTGTCGGAGAGCGAGATGTTGAACGAGTTGGTGAAGTTGAGGAAGCCCTGCCAGTAGAAGTTGGTCTGGACGGTCTCAAGGTCCTTGCCGATGAACTCGTAGTCGATCTCGTCCTTGACGTTGGACATGAGGATGAAGGCCGAGACAACGCCCTGGCCGTGGGACGACTTCATGGTGACCTTGGCGTTGCCGTACCACATGAAGTCCGTCGACGCCATGACGGAGCCGGCGCTGTTCTTGGGCATGGTGAGCAGGATGTTGTCGCCGTAGTCGAGGATCTGGCCCGACGAGACCCATGCTGCTGAGTCCGGGTCGCCGAGGTATTTGGTGTTGCTCATGATGGACTTGGTGCCGTCCTTGAACTCGTCCTTGTGGTTGCGGCACACGGGCGAGGCCACGCAGGCCGAGATGTTGAACGAGTTGATGGGGTCGCAGCCGCCCAGACAGTAGGCCCCGGTGCCACACTCGCCGTACTGGGAGCAGCACGGGGCGTCTTCGGGGCACTTTTTGCCGTCACCGCAGGTAGGAGCGTCGTCCGCCGAGGCAGCGCTGCCGAGGAGCGCCACCAGGCCGACCGCGAGGTATCCGAGTCTCATGGTAGTGTGTAGCGAGCGTTGTGGACGAGACGAGGCCCGCCTGTCCCCTGTTTATGTCCGTCTCGTTTTTTTTCAAGGTTTCGATCTGGCAATGTATGGCCAAAATAGGCATTAAAAAGCAATCATGACGCGATCGGGTTTCCTCGAGCCCGAGTCAGGGTTCAGGGGGGAGAGAGAGGGGGAACGAGGGGGGTTTCTGGGACACGGCGAGGCGTTACTGGCCGGCAGGAATGTCCCACTCCAGCCACAAGGTTGGCATGCCGTGGAACAGCCTCGCTTCTAGAACAATGCGACCCCACACTCCTGTGCTTGGCCGATGTGGCTTAGACTTGCGACCGCACCCTGGCGGCCGTCAAAACGGCGTAGCATACCTTTCATTACACACTTCCTCCAACCGGAAGCAAGCTCGATACTAGTACGTTTACCCTTTAGCGCCCAACGCGTCGTGCACCCCTGAATAGCCGTGCCCGTCCGAGCGCACTCCCCGGCAGTCCCTGCCGGCCCCAGCCCACCCCCCTACCCGCCAAAAGCGCGCCATGCTCCGCCCCGGCGTCCCTGCCCGCCAGTGCCCACCCTACCCGCCGCAAGACGCGCCCTGCTCCGCCCCTGAGCCGCCCACGTCGTGCTCAGCCCGCTCCAAGCGGTGCTAGCTATTTTTGTAGCAACCCCTGCCGAGGCAGTCGCCACGGCAACCGCGCCGCGTCCCAAAACGGCAGCGCGTAAACATGTTGCCACCGCCTACTGCCGCCGCCCGAGTGGCGCCCGGCCGCGGCCCAGTATGGGGTCTGTCCGCACGCGCGACACCACCAGCCCGAGCCCGCTCAGCTCGCTGTCGGTGTTGAAGGCGTGCAGGTACGGCACCGCCTCCACGTCGTGGATCATGAACAGCGCGTGGTCGCGGTCTGGCGACAGGCTCACGGCCCGCACTGCCCGTGGCCGAGCAAGTAGCTCCTGTACCTGGCCACGGTCGTACCGCCCCTGTAGTCCGCTGACCATCATCAGCGCGTACGGAACGCTCGGCGGAGGATTGCCAATCCGCAGCGTTTCCATGCCTATACGTAGGTCAAACCCGTCAGGTGGCGTCTCCTGGCCCGGTCGATCGCCATCGCTGCCCGGCCTGCGGCTCTCTGCCATCGGGCACACGACGCAGTGCGCGCACAGACGATGGCCGCCGCACACCTGGTGGTGGTGGCGACACCACAGGTCCTCGTTCCAAACTGAGTAGTGGTCTTCATCATCGCTTTCGCCGCTATGCGCAACGGGCTGGCTGTGACACCCGTTCATTCTCGAACGTGGCGACAGCGAGGTCGGCGACAGTCCTGTCCACTCCGACTTGAAGCGGCAAAAGTTGTGGCCGTGAGAACCAAGCCTGTTTTCACAATTTTTGCAAACGTTGTGGCTGTGCGAATCAAGCCTGTTCTCACAATTCTTCCTCAACTCCGTGCCTTGGTGGCCTTTTTCGTTTGCTTGACATGTACTCCTTTCAATGCCTTTGATGGCTGGCCAGTAGGCTAAAGGTTCCTTGCTGGCAGGAAGGGCTTGCAACCCAACTAGAGGCTTTCGCGCTGTATCTGCGTGCTGAGCCCACGGCCGGCTGTCCTTTTGCGCCTTGCCAGATCCGGAAGCTTCATGGTGGGTCGTGTGATCCCTCATCAATGACTCCGTCCGTGAGAAAAGTTCATGAGACTCTACCAGGTCAGACTTCAGGACTTCAGTAGTGCTGGCGCTGTCTGGGACAACGGCAAGGCTGCCGGCTGGTGTGAGGTTGTAGGCTCTCTCAGTCAACGTGCGAGGGATTTGAGCGGCTCCTGCCAGCTTCCCATGTTCAAGAGCCTCAGTGGGTTTCGTATTCGCTTCGTTACCTCCTTTCACGCCGTTCATCGCGTTCATGACGGACATTCGGGGATCGTAGCCTCTTGGTGGCAAAAGGCACTCGGCGCAGAGGCAGCTGCTGTGGGACGTGCGCGCATCCGACATGAGTGTGATTCGGCGTCGAGCAGCCCTCTATCGCGCCTGATTCATGCCTCGCTAGTTAAGGCGAGTTGTGGCAATTGTTCTTGAGGTGGCAATTGCAGATCCTCTGCGAGTCGCTGCCACAAAGCTACACAAACAATGGCCACAAGCGACATACGTAGAAAGTCATAACCGACTGAAGATTACGCAGCAATGGCAAAGTAACGTACGCAGAAAGTCACAACTTCGTTATTCATGGTCTCAGCTGGTGTCACTACTAACAGTGCCGGTTAAGCACCCGTCTCGGCGCTGGCAGACCCGCCTACGTGCGACTTGAACGACAGACTACTACCAAAAAATGTGGGGTGCTATTGTTAAGTATCTATTCAGTTGGATGAGCAGGATCATACCGCTCGTAATCTCCGCCGTCCGAGTCTGAGTCGCATGGCTCTTCCGGCTTGGATGGCGGGTCTGGATTCACCTCAGCCGCAGCACCAAACGCCTTCTTGAACCTGCCTGCCATTCGAGGTGGACTGGCACTACGTTTTCCGTGTATAGGAACCAAGCCTGAGTCGCGCGTCTCCCTCTCCCGCTGCGCTGCCACGTTGGATGGGCGATGTGACCGCCTCAGCTCATCCTGTCTCTGTAAGTGCTGGTGCTGCTGGCCGCGCAGATGGGATTCGAAGTCTCGCTGCCTCTGATACCGCTTCTGGCACAGCTCACACCACATAGACCGCGGGCCGTGCCGGCTTTGAGAACGGTGCAGTTGAGCCGCATGCAAATCAACGACGACGATCCTATACAACAGACAGACGATGACGGATAACGAGCTATCAGAGCTACGGCGGTCACGGCCGTACTTCTCGGACGCGCAGCTGCGCGCTCTCAAGGAGTCAAACGGTATCCTGGACCCCAAGTTCATGTCGGAGAAACATCAAGCAGCCCAGATAGCATGGCGGATGGCCCGCCATTTCCGGTTTCCGGTGCGAACAGTCGGCACCGCGATGGTCTATTTCCAGAAGCTCGTCCTTTACAATGCCCTGCCCGATGCCAGTGTCTCTGACCTGCTACTGGCGGCACTGCTAGTCGCATCAAAAGTGGAGGACACTCCGAAAAAGACCAAGGAGCTTGTTGCTGCCGCCTGCCGTGGAAGTCAGCAGCAGGAAGAGACGAAGCAACGTGTGCTGGGTCTAGAGCGGCAGTTGCTGGAGACGATAGCGTTCGATTTCCGGATACAGCACCCACAGAAGTATATTGTCAAAATGGCACGCCAGCTCAAAGTGCCAAAGGACATAGCTGCACTGGCATGGACAATATCGCTCGACACATTTATCACGGATATCCCGCTGAGGGTCCCAAGTCACGCTGCAGCGCTTGCGTGTCTAGTCCTGGCATCGAAGCTGAGGAAGGTTCGGCTCTCTGTCGACCCTACAAAGCTTGAAATCATTCGTCTACACACGAACTACGCTCTTCTTGAGCTTCTGGATCTATATATTGACCACCCGCAATGCGCAAAGCTCGAGGAGAAGTTTGGTGAGGCCGAACTCCTAGATTTCCGCGCGAAAGTCAACGGTGAGGTTGAAAAGGCCAATGGGACACCCGCGGACGCAGCCAGCCTGGCGCAAAATCCAGACCTTCAGCCGCGAGATAGTGCAGCGTCCAGCAAGGGGACCGTTCGATATATTCTAACCTACTGAGGTCCTGTTCATGTGCTAACATTGCTCTTGACTGATGCCCGCCAGTCGCGATATTGTTGCTTTCGCATGGGGTCGATCTCCTCAAGAGTAGTGAGATGCTTGTCGACTGTCGCGTTGTCCTCTGCTGACAATGACCCTTGGCCCAATTCCGCTCGCAGAAGAATGAAGTAAACGATCGAATAAAGACACCATTTGATGTTCTTGTAATTCTTGTCCTCCTCCTCCTCCTCGAGCGCCAGCAGCTCTCTAATGGATTCGATTTCCTTCGCCACTAGCGATTCTTGCTCTGCCCGGTTATCGGCAAAGTCTACAACCTCTCCGGCTGTCAAAAGCCAGCGGTGATAGAGCCACACGGACTGATCTCCAGGGTCGGTGTATATTGCTTGGCGCGTATACTCTAGCTCCTTCTTCAGAAAGGCTAGGCGGTCTGCTGGTGCTGACTCAGTCAGCAGACGCGGAATCAGTTTGCCTCGATTGTGCCATGCCGAAAAGTTGGAGAAGTTTTGGTTGATTTTCTTAGTCGTGTAGTCAAATTCTTGCTGGGTCATGTCCTGGCCACTGCTTGCCTCCATATTCTTCACAACGTAGCGACGGTACTCCCAGCCATGGAAGTTCCTTGAGTCTTTGCTGAGCATTTCAGACACCAAGCCAAGCTCTACGCGCCAGTCAGGGCGTGGCATGGTTTCGAGACACCACATCCGCTGGTTCCATATGGCGTAGGTCTTTGGGAACTCCATGAGTCGGGCCTGGACAAAGCTCAGCTCGTCTTGGAACAGGGTGTCCTGCTCAGCATCAGATGCTCCATGGATGAGTCCCAGTATGATCTCCTTACGGTAGTTCCAGATGGTGTAGTACTCGGGCGATATCCGCAGCACCGATGTTGTCTGCTTGAGGGCGTCCTGCGAATGAAGGCCAGCACGCCGGGACTCGAGCACGGCCGCGACAAGGCTGCGATACCCCGCGATCCGCGGCGCATCCCGCTCCTTCTTCCGCCGTACCTCTTCCTCTGTGCTCCGCACTCGCTTCCGTCCGTGCATTGTCGCGGTTGTCCTCACGTGACACGCGTTTGGCGACTCGACCTCCATAATGGCAGAGAACACGCCGCCGACGCGGTCAAAAGTGCCGCTTCGCGGGTCGTCAAAGACGATTGCCGAGTTCTTTGAGTTCAGTATCAACAGCATCCTCTACCAGCGAGGCATCTACCCGGCGGAGGACTTCACACCAGTCAAAAAGTATGGCCTCAACATGCTCGTGACGTGCGACCGAGAGGTCAAGGCATACATCCGGCGCATTATGGGCCAGCTACACAAGTGGCTCGTCGGCGGCAAGATCAGCCGCTTGATTGTGGCTATTTCGTCCCGGGATAGCGGTGAAATCGTCGAGCGCTGGCAGTTCGACGTGAGTGTGCTGGGGGGTGATGCCAACAACGCCGAGGCCAGTCCTAGCGCACAAGACAAGTCCGAGGAGGACATTCAACTCGAGATCCAGGCCATCATCAGACAGATCACGGCGTCGGTGACGTTTCTGCCAGTCCTACGGGAACCATGCACCTTCAACGTGCTCGTCTACGCGGCTGCTGACGCCCAGGTGCCGGCAGAATGGGCAGATTCCGACCCCAAAGAAGTCAAAAACCCCGAGCAGGTCCAGTTCCGGTCTTTCAGCACCAACTCGCACAAGATCGATGCGCTTGTGGCCTACAAACTGGGTGACTAGAACCCACTCAAATACACGAACCGTTTCGTTATGTGAGCATGGAGTCGCAGTATGTGTATTATGAACAATCAAAGGAATGGCTCTACTCTAATAAAATACATCACAGCTCGTCGTGCTCGGGCACCGAGTCGTCGTCGTCGTCATAGCTCGAGTCAGAGCCGCCAGCGCCGCCTCCATACATCTTAGAAGTGATGGGGTAGGCAATTGCAGACAGCTCCTCCTTCTTTTCGTCAAGCTCCTCCTTCGTTGCTGTGCTGATGTTTTCATCGAGCCACTCAAGGGTATCCTTAACGGCCTCCGAGAGGGTCTCGCGGTCGTCCTCGGAAAGCTTGGAGCCAAGACCAGTCTCAGACTTGTCCTGGATCTGGTTGCGCAGAGAGTGGGCGTAGTTCTCCAGCGAGTTGCGTGCCTCGATCTTGTCACGCAGCTCGGCGTCCTGCGCAGCGTACTCCTCAGCCTCCTTGACCATCCGCTCGATATCGTCCTTCGAGAGACGGCCCTTGTCGTTCGTGATGGTGATGGTCTCCTTCTTGCCAGTGCCCTTGTCGTGTGCGGACACCTTGAGAATACCGTTGGCGTCCAGCTCGAAAGTCACCTCGATCTGAGGCACACCGCGAGGGGCGGGCGGGATGCCGGTAAGCTCAAACTTGCCGAGAAGGTTGTTATCCTTGGAAAGGGTGCGCTCACCCTCGTAGACCTGGATGAGCACCGTCGGCTGGTTGTCAACGGCCGTCGAGAAGATCTGTGACTTCTTGGTGGGGATGGCGGTATTACGGTTGATGAGCTTAGTCATGACACCGCCGGTGGTCTCGATACCGAGCGTCAGAGGGTTGACGTCGAGAAGAAGAACATCGCCAGTACCCTTCTGGCCGACGAGGACACCGGCCTGCACGGCAGCACCGTAGGCAACAGCCTCGTCGGGGTTGATACCCTTGGAGGCCTTCTTGCCGTCAAAGTACTCCTCAAGAAGCTCCTGGACCTTGGGGATACGGGTGGAACCGCCAACCAGCACGATGTCATCGATCTCGCCACGCTTGACGTTGGCGTCCTTGAGCACCTGCTCCACGGGCTTGAGGGTCTTCTTGAACAGGTCGAGGTTGAGCTCCTCGAACTTGGCGCGGGTCAGGGTCTCAGAAAAGTCCATGCCATCGAAGAAGGACTCGATCTCAATGCGGGCGGAGCGCTGCGACGACAGAGTGCGCTTGGCCTTCTCCACCTCGCGCTTGAGCTTGCCGACAGACTTCTTGTTGGTTGAGACGTCAACGCCGTGCTTCTTGTTGAACTGCTTGATGAAGTGGTTGATGACACGGTAGTCAAAGTCCTCACCACCGAGATGGGTGTCACCAGCGGTGGCCAGGACCTCGAAAACGCCGTTCTCGACAGAGAGCAGGGACACGTCGAAGGTGCCGCCGCCGAGATCGTAGACGATGATCTGCTTCTCGCCAGTTTTGTCCAGACCGTAGGCGATGGCAGCAGCGGTGGGCTCGTTGACGATACGCAGGATGTTGAGGCCAGCGATGGTGCCGGCGTCCTTGGTGGCCTGCTTTTGGCCGTCGTTGAAGTAGGCGGGGACGGTGACGACAGCGTTGACGACCTTCTCACCGAGGTAGTCCTCGGCGATCTCCTTCATCTTGGCGAGGACCATGGCGGAGATCTCCTCGGGGGAGAACTTCTTCTCGTCGCCC
This sequence comes from [Candida] tunisiensis, assembly GCA_030407195.1. NCBI lineage: Eukaryota > Fungi > Ascomycota > Dipodascomycetes > Dipodascales > [Candida] tunisiensis. The sequence continues at coordinate 18,647 of JANJPH010000200.1, forward strand.
TGGTACTCGACCTGGACGTAGGGCTTGCCGTCTTTGGAGACGACCTTGAAGGGGAGGTGCTTGATGTCGGACTGGACGCTCTTGTCCTTGTACCGGAGGCCAATGAGACGCTTGACGTCAAAGACGGTGTTGAGCGGGTTGGCGGCGGCCTGGTTCTTGGCGGCGTCGCCGACGAGACGCTCCTCGGGGGTGAATGCGACAAAGGACGGGGTGATGCGGTTGCCCTGGTCGTTTGCGAGGATCTCGACGCGTCCGTTCTTCATGACGCCGACGCACGAGTAGGTGGTGCCGAGGTCGATGCCAATGGCGATGCCGGCCTCCGAGTCGGCCGTGTCGACGTCGTCCGAGGCGGCGACGCCGGGGAAGGCCAGCAGGGGGCAAAGTATGAGGAGCAGCGCGTAGAGCGCCACTGTCCACGGGCTGATCCGTCTTGTAGGTCGCGCCATGATGGTGGGAGGGGTGTCCTGGCCTGGTTTGGTCTGGTCCGGATTGGGTTCCTGCTGCGTGGCACGCACACGGTCCTATATACCGTTCCAATTTTTCAAAATGCCAGCCTAGGGCGGAAGGGAGTGGTGGAAGGCCGCTGTGTGTAGTGAAAAGCGTTCGTGATGGGGCCGGCGGATCGTTTATATATATAAGTGTTTGTGAGA
>JANJPH010000201.1:0-19267 GCA_030407195.1 [Candida] tunisiensis
GCGCCCGGCGTCCAGGAGAGACGGTGTACCGCCAGGGCGACCACTTCATCTTCGAGAACGAAAACCACGAGGTCACACGGACACTGAGCATAACTAGGCGGCGGTGGCCTCGCCGGAGCGGCGGCGTCTGCCGTAGCGTCTGCAGTCCAGGCACTGGCGCGCGTCCGAGTGGGCCGACGGCGCTGTCTAGCGCTGCCGTCTGGCGTCCAGCGTTGCGGTTGCTGTACGGCCGGCACCTCTGCTGTCCAGCCGCCTGCTGTTGGCGTTGCCGGACTGCTGTCCAGCGTTGCCAGATGGTTTCTAGCGTTGCTGACACCTCTGCTGTCCAGCCGCTGGACTGCTGTTAGCGTTGCCCGCCTGCTGTCCAGCGTTCCCCGCTGCTGTCAGCCGCGCCGGCACCTCTAGCGTCTAGGGTGGCCGGCCTGTCCAGCGTTGCCAGCACCTCTGGTCCAGCGTGCCAGACTACTGTCAACCGACACGTCTGTGCAGGGCCAGTGTCAGCCCCGTGCCGGCATCCCTGGCCGCCGTCTCCGTACCGCCGCCACTCGCGGCCAGCCAACCCTGCCCCCGCAGGCCCTCCGTACGGCGGCCGCCAGGCCTACGCCTACGTCGCCTCCGCCTGTCCACACAGGCCTCCGCCGGCGTCCGCTTGCGTCCCCGCTTACATCCTCTGCCTTAGTGCCACCGCCACCCGCCTGCACCCTATCGGCGTGCGACGCCCCCACACGCAGCTCGGCCAGGACGCCACGAGCGTCGGTCCGCGCCCGTGGCGACAGCTGGTCCACCAGCTGCCCCGCCTCGCCAGCGACGGCGCTAAGCCGCCGCCCAACACCTAGTAACCACCGTCTATCTTCTACGTAACTAATAGTCGCAGCCCTGCTGATTGCACACTGAAGGCTGTGATGGCAACGAAGGCGCTGAAGGCTGTGGTGGCAACGTTGAAGGCGCAGCCGCAAAGGCTGCGATGGCAACGCTGAAAGCTGCAATGGCAACGACCCAAAAGCTGCAATGGCAACGACCCAAAAGCTGCGGCAGGCAGCAATGGCAACGCTAGGCTGCAATGGCGCTGAAGGTGCGACGGCAAGGCGCGACGGCAACACTAGGCAGCAGTCCCACCACCCACTCCACCACCACCCTCAGTACGTAAACTCCTCCGTCATGGCAGTCTTGCCATACAGCTCCGCTATCCACCCCACGGCCGCCGTCTGCAGCCCCGCCGACGCACACACCATCCAGCACTCCACTTCGCCCACGTCGCGAACGTCCTCCCGCGTCATGCGCCGACTCGTGTGCCCGTCGCCACCGCCGCCCGTCACAAACAACCTCAGCTCCTTCACCCTGTCCGCCACGTCGAGCGCCTCCACCAGCGGCAGGTCCTCCGCCCGCAACGACCACAGCAGTACCACGTTCTTGGCCGGCAGCTGCGCAACCAGCGGCGTCACGCCTATGCCGCCCGCCACGAACGCCACCTCCTTGTCTCGCGGCACGTAAAAGTCGCCACCAAACCCCTTGAGGTCGAGGTCCATCCACTGCGCACTGCGCAGGTGCCCGCTGACCCGTCCGACGTTGCGCGTCGTCACCTCAAGCGTCGCTCCCTCCTCCCCGCGGCCCGAGACTGTGAACGTCCGCACGAAATCGTCGTTCAGATACTTGGGGTCGCTGTCATTCATGTGCATGTACCCGGCATCGAGCTCTTTCCTAAAGTCGAAAATCCCGTACTGGCCCGGCCGCCACTCAGCCGCAGGCTCCAGTTTGAACCGGTTTCGCGTCACTGTCGGCGTCAGCTTGTCTGTGCGATCTAGCCGCAGCCCCACAGCCACCGAATGCTCCGTCTGCTCCCGCGCCCGATGGTCAGCGTGCGGGTCGTCCTGCAGATACACGACAGCCGGGTTGTACGGCGACAGCTGCACGGGCCTAGAGTCGTCCAGGCGAATCGCCATCTCGTGGCGCGTGAAAACAGCGCGCTCTATGTTGACCTGTACCGCGAGGTTCTTTGGAGCCTTGGGCATGACCTCCTCCAGCTCTTTGCCGCGCAAAAGATACGCTGTCCCAGATATCTGGAGGACACTGCCTGTCTTAAAGTCTGGCACCGTGATTGCCACTCTGGGGTCCACGGCCAGATTCCCCAGCGTCTGGTACAAGTTGTTGCCAGAGTAGTCGGGAAACACAATCTGCCGTCCGTCACGAGACACTCTTATGAAACCAGGATTACCCCCGCGGTGGTTGACGTCCATGTCGTCCTTGTAAATGCTGCCAATATACAGGATGTCGGCGTTGAGCACATGGGCCACTGCGTCTTTGCCAAGCGGCACGCCCGGCGACGGTTCTTCTTCCTCCGCTTTGGGCCGCTCCTCTGGCCGCACAAACTCCCGCACTGTGATATACTTTGGGCAGTTGTACAACACCCCCGACAGCTGAAGGATGAGCCGGATTCCTGTGCGCTCGTCGTTGCCGGTTATCCACCGCATGCCGGCTGGGATTTCGCCATACAGCTTGGACCGTTTGCGGTTCTTTGTGTTGATCCCGACCGCGGCGGCACGGATCGGCGACTCTGGCTCCGCCGCAAGGGCCTTTCTGATGGGGTTGTGTTCGCCAATGTAGTCGGTGTTGATGCCAATGTGCTGAGGCGAAAGCACCTCCATGAAACTGGCTGGTCCTGTGAGCATGGCAATCCACAGCCGTTTGTCGCTTGGATCCTCGAACCCCAGGGGCAGGAACTCGGCATTGCCATCGTAGAACTCGGCTAGTTGTTGGTTGAGTCCGACCATCGTAGCCGGCGTGTTAACCTCCACGCCGAGCTGCCGCCGCACCAGCGTCTCTCCGGGATGTGAAGCGGTCATGTCCGTCTATGGTCACCGTTCAGAGGCTTGTCCGACCTCTCGCCGTGATTGCTAATCAACCTGATGGCCATCGCTCGGGGTTGTGGAGGGGCATTATCTAAGCGTGCGTTATCGGCGTGCAGAGTCACGTGAGTATCGTCACGTGATACTCCATCACGTGACACAGCAGGTGGCACCGCCGTCACATCAGCTCCGGCCATGAATTGGTACTCACTGACTTGGTCGCGAGCCTCGAGAAGCTACAATTTGGCGGCCTCCAGGGCATCGAGATGTGACCTCAGCGTGTGCCCGGCAAGGCGGCGGAATGGAGGTGGCACTTCCCACTGGCCCTGACATGAAACTCAGCAACGTCGTGGCACTCATTCCACGTCGCCATTGTCGTGCCGGACCAAGATGCCGGTTCTTGGGGTTGGCTGGGGAGTTGCTGGGATGGCGGTGGACTAACTATTTGACTTCAAGTTCAAGATTGTGCGAATAGAGTGGTCGGCCAGCCGTCTTGGAGCTTATCGTAGTTGCTAGGTGTCGAGCGATTTATAACGACAGCGCTTCCCCGAAGGCACCCTAGGACGGTGCCCGGGGTCGAAGGCAACTGCTCGAGACCACGTCTGGTGGCACAAAAGTAGCACAAACAAACTGACAGTGTCACCCCGAGAGCCTCGACACTACCAGCGGCCAAACCATCATCAATCTTTTCTCAGGGTCACTCGGCTTTGTGCATCACCGCAGTAGGAGCAGTCTCGACAAAACTCAGAGGCGGGTACCAGCCAAAACGTCTGATTTCTCCGTGACCTCTGTGGCGAGCCAGCTGTCACAGTATTCTCGCAGGACGCCTTGTGATACGTCTTTGTTCCAGACATTGCCTTGACCGCTTCGCAGCTCAGTGTGACTGGGTCGCACGCGAAGATTGAGCCTTTTCAGCAACGAACAGCTGATCCAGGAAGCCCAAAGCGACCGCTGTCAGCCGTCTCCAATCATCTACGAGGCTTTGAGACAGGCAGCTCTCCATGCCCGTCTCCAATCCTTTACGAGGCTTTGAGACAGGCGATCCACCAAACCCGCTCGTACAGATCACGCCCGAACAAATCCGCCAGTCGCCCAAGCTCCAGCAGTTGACGGACCCTAATTGCTATTCCTGGGCAGACCTGAAGTTCACCGCCACACTGTTGGTTCCTGCTGGAAATAGAACGCAGGGCAGTGCTCGCGCTTCAGATCGCAGAGAGCTGCGTGTGAGGGGCCGCTTCAGCCACATGGCGCGGAGGTTGGCCTAGGGGGCAGGCAGAAGGAGCTAGTGCGACTTTGCACAGCCGGGTGCGCCAGCGCCGCGCGCTGCCACAGAACAATACAGGTGGCGTCACTATGTCTTTCCCCGGGAACTGGTGCAAGAGATGCCGCTGGACGCAGCTGCAGTGCACCGGTGACAGATTCGCAACCGTCCACTGATTATCAGATTTCCACAGTCATCCCTGCAGTAAGCAGGCCACCAGTAGCCTCCAACCCTTGGGCACGGATGTCTCTGCAATTGGTGGAGGGCCAAGGCTAACCAATGCGGCCGACGAGTAGGGACACACGAGGGACTAAGGTCTAAGGCAGGGACAGGGAGCGGCGGCAGGGAAGATCTGGCCAGCAGCAACGGCGCAATACAGGCTGGACGCAGCAATGGCCCGAAGCTGCTGCGGCCGCTGCATTCCTGGCCGCGGCACCGGTGGCTTGATGCGGCTTTCGGAGGGCTAGAAATAGACATGGAAAGAAGGATGGCCTGAGAGGTGCGCAACGGCACTCGGATCTCTTTGTCCAGTGGTGGGATTCAGCTGCCCGAGGCGCAATTTTTATTTAATTTCGCTGTAAACAGCCACGAGACCAGCACGGAGATGGAAACGCATGCGCACAGCCCGCGGATGTCGTTGCCAAGCCATCGATGTGGAGTCTCTGAGACCCACCCCTGACTGCCCTGAAGATCTACGCCGGGGAAGTTGCCTAAGCGACTCCCTGTGCCCAAAAACACTGTAATGCAACCCGTGGGTTTGCCACCACAATAATGAACTCGAAGTGGACCTGAGGCAGCAGACAGTCACAGCCCGGCCCGCTTGGCGACATCGTTCTGAACGGCCTCGGAGGCCGAAGAAAATGCTGCGGGCGCAGTGTCGTCCAAGAAGCAGCTTATGGCACGGCAATGCCAGCCGCGACCTGCTAATATTAGTCTTGTGCACTTGTGGTGATTCGAGGAACAGTACTCCTTCTGCGGCCCCTGCGCTCACAATGAGCGAGCTGCCAGGTGGCCCTCGAATAGCAACATGGTGTTGTAGTGCTGTCGCCGAGGGTGGGCACATCCACTAGAAGCTGATATTTAATGCCACCCTTCCCTCCCTCTCTCGACCTCTCACAAACTATCTAAGCCATCAATCACTACGCACCCACATTGAAAATGGTCAAGAAGAAGACTCTGATCTCTTTTTCCCTCCTCACTGTTGCTGCTTTCGCAGCCGAGCAAGGCAAGGCAACCAACGTCAAGAAGGAAGTCGGCGCCGCCTCGTCTGATAAGCTCCCGGGTGCTTTCGGTTTCGGCTACAAGTCGACAGCACTGAGAAAGCGGGGCAACGATAATGCCGACGACAGTGACGACAGCGACGGCGATTACGAGGTGCAGCGTGCTGGTGCGCCTCCGAGGCAGGTGTCGGTCAATCATGGCAACAAGGGTGGCCGCGATGCCAACGACAGCGACAGCGGTCCCAGCGATGGGGACACCGACGGCGACAGCGACACCGACGATGGCCGCCGCAAGTTGGCCAGACGCAAGCCTGTTCGTCGCTTGAAGCGCCGTGACAATCACAGCGACAGCGACAGCGGTCCCAGTGAAGGAGACACCGACGGCGACAGCGACAGCGACGATAGTCGTCGTAAACTGGCCAGACGCAAGCCTGTTCGTCGCTTGAAGCGCCGTGACCATCACAGCGACAGCGACAGCGGTCACAGCGATGGTGACACCGATAGTGACGATGACAGTCGCCTGAAGCGTCGCGACAATCACAGTGACACTGATAGTGGTCCTAGCGATGCCGACACTGACGGCGACAGCGACAGTGGTGACGACCATCGCAAGGGTTCCCGTCGCTTGAATCGTCGCGACAACCACAGCGACACTGACAGTGGTCCCAGCGATGGAGACACTGACGGCGACAGTGATAGCGACGATGGTCGTCGCAAGCTGGTCAGACGCAAGCCTGTTCGCCGCCTGAAGCGCCGTGACCACCACAGCGACAGCGACAGCGGTCCCAGTGACGGAGACACGGACGGCGACAGTGACAGTGATGACGGCCGACGTAAGCTGGCCAGACGTCAACCTGCTCGCCGCTTGAAGCGCCGCGATTACCACAGTGACAGTGACACTGGTCACAGCGATGGTGACACCGATAGAGATGATGATGGTCATCTGAAGCGTCGTGGCGATCATAGCGACAGCGACAGCGGTCCCAGCGATGCTGACACTGATGGCGACAGTGACAGCGACGATGGTCGTCGCAAGCTGGCCAGACGTCAGCCTGTTCGTCGCCTGAAGCGCCGTGATCACCACAGCGACAGCGATAGCGGCCCGAGCGACCAGGACACTGATGGCGACAGCGACAGCAATGACGATCGTCGCAAGGGCTCTCGTCGTCTGAAGCGCCGTGACAATCACAGTGACACTGACAGCGGTCCCAGCGACGGAGACACTGACGGCGACAGTGACAGTGACGATGGTCGTCGCAAGCTGGCCAGACGCAAGCCTGTTCGCCGCTTGAAGCGCCGTGACCACTACAGCGACAGCGACAGCGGCCCCAGCGATGGAGACACTGACGGCGACAGTGACAGTGACGACGGCCGTCGCAAGTTGGCCAGGCGAAACCCTGTTCGCCGTCTAAAGCGCCGCGACTACAACAGTGACAGTGACAGTGGTCACAGCGATGGTGACACCGATAGCGATGATGGCGGTCGCCTGAAGCGTCGCGACGATCACAGCGACAGTGACAGCGGTCCCAGCGATGGGGACACCGACGGCGACAGCGACACCGACGATGGCCGCCGCAAGTTGGCCAGACGCAAGCCTGTTCGCCGTGTGAAGCGTCGTGACTATCGCAGCGACAGCGACAGCGGTCCGAGCGATGGAGACACCGACGGCGACAGCGACAGCGACGATGGCCGTCGCAAGTTGGCCAGACGCAAGCCTGTTCGCCGTGTGAAGCGTCGTGACTATCGCAGCGACAGCGACAGCGGTCACAGCGATGGAGACAGCGACAGCGACAGCGACGACGACCGTCGTAATGTCCTAAAGCGTCGCGACGATGGTCCTGCGGCCACTCCTTCTGCTCCTAACGCTGCGGCGCAAGGCCCTACTGCGTCCAGTGGCCCCGGGCCATCTGCCACGGGTGCTGGCGCGAATGGCGACGATCAGCACGATGATGGCGTGGACGACCATCGCAATGACGGCCAGGACGATGATGGCAGGCCGGACCGGAATGATGACGATGGTTATGAGACCGATGGCAACAGACCGCAGCAGGCGCAGACTCCGGCCGGCGCCACGGATGGCAACAGCGCGCAGCAGGCCCAGACTTCAGCAGGCGCCCCAGCCTTGGAACAGGCAAATGGAGCAGGAACAGTGATCCCTGCCCTGGCAAGCGCTGGCCTTTCTATGGCGGTTGCTCTCGCACTTATGGCCTGAGCACGCTATTTTTCAAGTTCGACACTCTTTGACAACTTTAGGCAGCTTCAACACTCTTTGACAACTTTAGGTAGCTTCGACTGGTTCTATTGAATAAATAGGTTTGTTTTGGTAATGCGGGGATCAGGAATCTGGGATGGCGAGGTCCCTAAGTCCTGACTCTAGGTGGTTACCAAGCTGCTTGGCCTGTGCAAGGAGAAACCCAGTCGGCGATTGGATAGGGCCAGCCAAAACAAGCAACAGCGAAGTGTTAGTTTCTGTTAGTGGGTAAATGAGGAATTGGTTGGTCTCCGTGGTCAAGGCCAACCACCGGTCGCTCGACGAGCCTGAACTCTGTTTATTGTACTCATTCCACGCTTGTGAACAGAACAATGAGTAAACCCTAGTCCTCAGCGCTGGATCGACGTCGTAAGCTGCCTGTGTAGGCTCCTGATTCGAGCCTGTTCCTTGCACGGCATCTTCAGTGGTTCCGTTCGTGGAGGCCGACGACTTGCGCTCTGTGGCGCCATTTAGTGCTCCAGTGGAACGGTGATGCGACGCAATGGCTTCCCCATTGCGCGTCACCACCATTGCTGCCGTCACAGGGCCGGACCCCGTCGCCTGGCTCAGCAAACTGGCCACATTCCGTTGTTTGAGGAGCATGGTAGTCCCCGAGTTTGTGCGCCCGTGAGTTTCCAGGTCATGAACCCTCAGCTCGTTTACAGGTCATGAGACCAAAGTGGCAAATCAGGCAACAGTCATATATTATACTAGTTGTTGACCTCTGGCTTCATGGCAGGGAAGAGAAGGACCTCCTTGATGGTGTTCGAGTTGGTCAGGAACATGGTGATGCGGTCAATGCCGCAGCCCCAGCCGCCGGTCGGGGGAAGACCGTATTCCAGAGCGGTACAGAACGTCTCGTCAATGACCTGTGCCTCGTCGTCGCCCTGCTCCTTCTGCGATGCCTGCTCCTCAAACCTTGCGCGCTGGTCGAACGGGTCGTTCAGCTCCGTGTAGGCGTTGACGATCTCCTTGGTGCCGACAAACACCTCGAATCGCTCGCAGAGCCCCGGGATTTCTCGGTGATATTTGGCCAGCGGCGACATCATTTGCGGATGACCAAAGATGAAGGTGGGGTTGATACAGCTCTCCTCGAGGTATTCGCCGACGAGCTTGTCGAGCATCCGGGCGTTCGTCAGAGGAGGGGTGCACTCGAGCCCCACCTTGGCAAGCACGTCGCGCAGGAACTTGTTGGCTTCAGCGGTGTGCAATTGGTCGCCGGGCGGGAACTTGACGTCAAGCTTCTCCTCCAGGGTCGTTATCATGTCGACACGCTTCCACGGCCTCGACCAGTCGATCTTCAGCGTCTTGCCACCAGGGCCGTCCGGCTGATACTCCATGACGTAAGAGCCCGTGATGTCCTTGACCATCTCAGAGAACAGCAGTTCGGTAGTATCCATCAGGTCGTACACGTCAGCATATGCCTGGTAGAACTCGCACGTCGTGAACTCGGGATTGTGGGTTTGATCGATACCCTCGTTGCGGAACTGACGGCCAATCTCGTACACACGCTCCATGCCACCGATGATGAGCATCTTCAGATACAGCTCGGGCGCCACCCGCATGAACATGTCGATGTTGAGGTCGTTGTGGTGTGTGATGAACGGCTTCGCGGTCGCGCCGCCCGCGATGAGGTTCATCATGGGGGTCTCCACCTCGATGAAGTCGCGGGTGTCGAAAAACCGGCGCAGGTACGAGATGATCCTGGACCGCACCAGGAACCGCTCGCGGGTGGAGTGGTTCATAATGAGGTCGAGGTAGCGCTGGCGATAGCGCGTCTCAAGGTCCTTGAAGCCGTAGTGCTCAGTCGGCAGCATGCGCAGCGAGGGCGACAGAAGCTGGACCTTCTCGGCGAAGATGGACAGCTCGCCCTCGCCGCCCTTCTTGGGCTCGGTGCGGTAGGGGTAGCCGGTCACGCCGATGATATCTCCGCGCTTGAGCAGCTCGTGGACCGGCTCCAGCGGCTCGTCGCCAAACGTCTGCGCGACAACTTGGACGTGGGTGCCCTCGCCGTGGAGGACATAGAACTTGAGCTGGGCGCCGGCCTCGCGCTTGGTCAGGATGCGGCCCGCGACCGAGACCTTCTCGTCGGGGAGCTTCTGGCCACGGGTGAGATGCTTGTACTTGTCGACGAACTGGTCGATCCGGATCGAGTTGTGGAACTTGTGCGGGTAGGGGTCGGGCTGCTTGGACTGGCGGAGCGCGAGGATCTCGTTGGAGCGCAGCTTGAAGTACTCGTTGGGGTTGATGTCCTCGTCGGTCGGCGCCTTCTTGGACTTGCCGGGGACGGGCTGGACGGGCTGGGCCTTGGCCTTGGCCTCGCGCTTGGCTGCCTGCTCGCGGTGCTTCTGCCGCCGCTTGAGCTCGGTCTTGGAGACCTGCTCGCCGGTCACCTCGTCGAGGTACGTCTTCTGGAGCTTCTCTGCCGTCCCGTCCACGTCTGTCATCGTCGCGATACCTGTTGACTGATTCGTGTTATCGGGTCCCTGAATTTTTCACTCGACGCATTGGGTTGATAATGGCATCGCGCGAGTGGGTTGCCCGGCCTGAAACTTTCACTCGAAAATCCTGCGGACACGGACACGGACGCCACGGACGGACAAAAAGACATGGCCACGCGGACAAGAACGGCGGGCGGCGCGCTCGCAACGCCCGAGACCGAGCCGGTGACGCAGCGCGTCGAGATCGACTCGAGCGTCGTGCTCAAAATCATCAAGCGGGCCTCGGACAGCTACCCCCAGACCGCGGCCGGGTCGCTCCTCGGCTACGAGAACGCCGACACAGAGACCCTCCAGGTCTCGCACGCTTTCCCCTTCCACACGAGCGCGTCCGACAACGACGGCGCCGGCCTGCGGTCAAAGGCCAACCAAAAGTACCAGAACGACATGATCAACCACCTCAAGATGGTGTCGGTCGACGCAAACGTCGTCGGCTGGTTCCAGACCTGCACCACCGGCAAGATCTTCCACCAGAACCTCGTAGACAACGCCCTGGCATACCAGGCTCAGAACCCGGACGCAGTCGTGGTCGTCCACGACATCACAAAGTCCGTGCAGAGCGGCCTCTCGCTCCGCGCCTACCGCCTCAGCGCCGCGTACATCGCAGCCAAGAAGGAGGGCAAGTTCTCGACCGAGAACCTCCAGAGCGCGGGCCTCAGCTTTGAGAACATCTTTGACGAGCTGCCCATCGAGGTCAAGAACTCGCACCTCGTCACCGTTTTCCTCAAGCAGCTCGAGGAGCAGAACGCGGCCCGTCTGCGTCACGTCGGCGAGACGGCTACCACCGATGAGCAGACGCTGCTGTCAGAGCTCGACTGGCAGCTCGGCCGGCGGCGGGCCGTGGGCGGTGCGTCCAACGCTACGTCGTCGGCGAACAACCTGGCCCAGCGCCAGCCTGCGTTCGACAACCTCGACATCTCGATCGACGCGTACCTCGAGCGTCAGATCGAGGCCATTTTCGACTCGGTCGACGACTTCCACTACGAGCAGGGCAACTACAACTACTACCAGCGGCAACTGACCCGCGAGCAGGCAAAGATTCAGCAGTGGCAGCAGAAGAGGAAGCTGGAGAACGCGACACGCCAGGCCCAGGGGAAGCCTGCCCTCTCGACCGAGGAGTGGAAGAACATTTTCAAGCTGCCCGAGGAGCCGTCGCGGCTCGAAAACCTGCTCATCTCCGCGCAGATCGACGCCAATTGCAACGAGATCGAGGGATTCGGCGCGTTCGTGTCTTCCAAGATGTTTGCCGTACAAAAGAACCTGGAGGCCTAATGATAGACTGTAATTTATGGTTTTTTTCTGAATTTTTTTGTTACCGTTTGACAAAGTCTGCTTTGGGCAAATCTCGCAACCTAACCCACGCGCTGTCCCAACACGGCTTATCACAGAGTGGCACTCACCAGCTCATGGAGACCTACGCGCTGGACAGGCTGAACGGCCCAGATGAGAGGGGCGGGGCCACGGCGCCGGTCACACGGGTCGACGCCGTCATTTCGCAGAAGCTGTCGCAGGTTCTGAGCGCGTCCTATAACACTGCAGCCCTTCGTGACGCTTTGGAATGCTTGGACGACCAGCTCGACGAGTTCCCCGGAGACGATCCTGGAGAATTCCGGCGCCAGCTCCGAGATACCACGGAGGCCAAGGTCCTCCGGGCCCACGGGGCGGCATTGAAGGATTTCACACGCATTGCCGACCGGCTTCGCGAGATGGGGAGCGCCATCCATCAGCTCAACACGACATATGGCACAATGACGCAACGCCTCGGGACTGCGGCGGCGGAGAGCAAGCGATTGGTGCGAGAGGCGGCAGAGCTCCAGCGGAGGCAAGAAGACGTGGCTACAAAGCGTGCGCTGTTGGGCGCTTTCCAGGACTCTTTTTTCCTTACGCAAGACCAGATCGACACTCTCACCCACAGTTCAGCGCCGGTTGACGAAAAGTTCTTTGCCGCGCTGGACCGGTGCCGGCAGATCCGCAAAGACTGCCAGGTATTGCTCTCAGGCGACAGCCAGAAAAGTGGCCTAGAGATCGTGGCGCAGACGGGCGAGTACATGGACGCAGCATACGACCGCCTGTTCTATTCAGTACAGCGGGAACTGAAGACAGTTGCCGGGGGTGAGAACTTGAACCTGGGACGCGGCCTGCGGCGGTCATTGCGCGTGCTCGCTGAGCGACCGGCATTACTGGAAGACGTCCTGGGACAGCTGTCAGAGACACGCCAGCGCAACCTGCAAAATGAGTTTGTCGCGGCTTTGACGGTGGAGACAGCCCTGAGCAAGCCAATTGACTTCTATGCGTACGACCCGCTACGCTACGTGGGGGACATGCTGGCGTGGATCCACTCTGCCACGGTGAATGAGAAGGAGTCGCTGGAGACTCTGTTCGGGGCTCTCGACCGAGATCGTGATGCACCAGAAGTGGCGGTCGTGGCTGAGGAACATTCGTTCAGTCTGCGACAGGTTGTGGACTCGCTCGTTGAGAAGAGCTTGAATGCCATTTCGCGCTTGTTCACAGTCCGCACCGAGCAGGTGGTATCTGGGCAGACCAAGAGCACACTAGTGTATCAGCTGGCGAACCTGGTGCGGTTCTACGCTCGCACATTTGAGAAATATCTCCCCAAGGATGCGCGGTTATTGGCAGCCTTGGCGCGGCTCGACCAGTTCATCATGGCACGGTTTGCCCGGTGTTTGGACGAGCGATTGGCGTACGTGAAGGAGCATCTGCTCACGCCGACGGAGGACCTCCAGCCTCCAGACTTTCTGTTCGACGCGGTGGCCGAGCTCAAGACCACCCTCACGTCGTACGAGACAAGTGTGTCGTACCAGGGCGCAGCGGACGAGAGTGTGAGACGCATCACCAATGAGTCGGTCGAGGGATATCTCGAGTGCTGCTCGCGGATCGCGTCAGATATGCCGGACAACGATGCCGAGATATTCCAGCTCAACTGCTTGGACTGTGTCAAGTCTGGGTTGCAACTGTATTCATTCGCGGACTGGAAGGTGGTGCAGCTGGAGGGTCGTATTTCGGAGCTGACAGAGGTGTTGGTGGCGCGGCACTACGGGAAATACTTGGCGCAATCACGGCTGGCGGAGCCGCTCCGGGTGTACCGTGGGGCCCTGAAGGCGCACGGGTACTCGGGCGATGTGGAGTCTGACGCAAAAGCGCCAAGCGAGCTGGAGCCTGAGCTGCTGGACTCGCTGCGGCAAAGCAAGGAGCTGTCCAAGCAGGAGTTGGCGGAGCTGTCGTTTGCACTGGACGAGTTCTTGCCGGTTGCCACCATGGAGTCGAGCCAGCTGCTGTACCGGCTTGCGTCCCCTACGCTGAGCCGACGGATTACGACGGAGGCGGCGCAGCGATTCGCAAAGGCGTTCGCGGCCGTAGAGCAGCTGGTCATGTATCTATACAGAGAAGATGAGCCCCGGACGTTCTTCCCGCGGTCGCTGGACGACATCAAGACGCTGCTGGTTGGCAACGAATAGAAACGCTTGTATTTGTTTCCCCAAACAAGTATCTGCAAGCCCCCTGAAACTCATGCAATGCCCAGACTCTCCACAAAGGTCGTTCATCCGACGAGGCAGTGTCAGCACGATACGGGATAAGAACAGCCCGGAGTACATATTCTAGGGTCTCCAGGGACTATTTAGCAGCCCTGCCCGTCGCACACGGGCCGTTTTCGCCCAGTACCGCCACCTCTCTTTGTTCGTCCGCTACCATGGGCCGGCCGCGTCTCATCATCCTGATCCGCCACGCCGAGAGCGAGGGCAACTGCGACAAGAGCGTCAACCGCTACGTCTCCAACCATCGCATCCCGCTCACGGAGCTCGGCTGGGCACAAGCCAGAGACGCAGGCCGCCGGTTCGTCAAAATGCTCGACAGCGAGTCCGACAATGTCCTCTTCTACACAAGCCCCTACAAGCGGACACGGCAGACGACCGAGGCGATCATCGAGGAGGTCGAGCGGGCTGGCATATCCTACAAGCTCCACGAGGAGCCACGGCTGCGCGAGCAGGACTTCGGCAACTTCCAGGCCGATCCAGACACCATGGACCGCATCTGGCAGGAAAGAGCACACTATGGCCACTTCTTCTACCGCATACCCAACGGCGAGAGCGCAGCCGATGTCTATGACCGCTGTGCAGGCTTCAATGAGACGCTCTTCCGCCAGTTCCAGTCTGACAAGTTCCCGTCCGTGCTGGTGCTTGTGACACACGGCATATGGTCACGCGTGTTTCTCATGAAGTGGTATCGCTGGACGTACGAGGAGTTTGAGCGGCTCAAGAACCTGAGGCATTGCGAGTTTGTGGTCATGGAGAAGTCACCTGATACGCACAAATACAAACTGGTCACCCCTCTCCGCACCTGGCCCGTCGAGAGTCTCCCCTCGCACCACAAGGAGGAGCGGAATAACGTGCGTCGAACAAAATCCATCTTCTATCCACCGACTCCGGGCCATATATCTGACGATGAGGACCCAGCGAAGCCAGGGGACGAGGACCGGGAGGCAGCAGCAGGAGCAGGTCACTCTGACATTCGTCGGCTCACCGAACAGCGGCAGCGCGAAAAAGAGGCCGAGCTGCAAAAGCTGTTCGACCGCAAAATGTAGTTTCATGTCAATTGCATTTAGATTTTGTCCTTTTCAGGCTGTCATTGTGGCCTGGCGTGGCATTCGGCCCCGGCCATAGCCATTCTTTGTGTAATAGTCCATGGGGTACGCGCTGCTTCCCCAGTCTGTGTCCTGGCCGAGCATCACCATGGCCTCGTAGGGGGTTAGCAGCGGTTTCGGGAAGGCGTAGCCCCAGTCGATGCTCAGGCGGGGACATGCGACCTGAACCCACGCGTCGACGTCGTTGAACTGGGCGAGCTTGCCCGGGAATATCTCGGAGAGCACGACGTGCACGGTTGCAACGTTTTTCTTGTGAAGCTGCTCCTCGAGCATCCGCAGCGTGTCCATGTTGCCCTGACGGCCCAGGGCTCCAAGAATGAGACCCACCTTGGTTGCTGTCTTCGCCGTTCGTATTGCTGCGTGGCGAATGGCCGTCATCTCTTCATGGTCGTACCTTTCCCGCGTGAGTCGCCGGCTGTAAGGGTCGTAGCGGTAGGCGGCGATGTCGGGGTTGTGTATCATTGCGCTTTCAAGATGGAAGCGACCGTCGCCGAGGTAGAGGATCGCGTCGTAGTCGTGCGGATCCAGCTTCGCGGAAGTGCACCCGAGCACCTCTCCCTTGGACAAAGGCATCGCCTGCGGTGCTGTTGCCACAATGCCGTGCTTCTCGTAGAGCGCGTCGCGCACAGAGTGGATGCACGGGTTGAACTGGATGGTGCCCACGATGGCCATCCGCGTGCCGCGCTCGAAATTGCGGCCCAAGGTGGCAACGAGATGGGGCTCGTCTATGTCGATAGTCACAAACACATAGAGGACTTTGATTTTGGTCACGTCCACAGGCACGAGGCACGAGTGAGCGTAGTGCACGAGGAAGTCGCAGCCCAGGCTCCGTGCCGTGAAGTCGTCGATGCAGCAGGCGCCGTAGGTGACGTCGCCCATGACCACGGTCTCGGTGCCGGGACAGAACTCCTCGATGATGTCGGCGAGGACACAGGCGTAGATCAGCAGGCCCTCGGGCATTTGCAGTGCGACCTTCTTTGCCTCGTGCCGCCTGATGTTCCAGACTGTCTTGTGGATCTCAAAGTTGTAGTTTGCTGGCAGGAGCTTGATGGCAGCGTTGAGGTCTTCGTCCTCGAGGATGCTCCTGGGCACCTGGTTGACCGCTCGGACCGTCCGGCGCGGCCGCGCTCTTGTGAGGCCATCTGAGCTGTCTCCCGATGTCTCGCCGTCCTTCTTACGGCCCACAAACCGTCGTCTCGGCCGTTCTGAGCTCATGGTCGTCCAGCGGCCACAAACTTTTGAGCCGCACAGCCATAAGGACGACGACGGGTGGCACTGGAAGACGATGATCACGCCGCGGTTCGAGGCGCGACAGGACAGCGACAATGTCTACCTGTCGATCCACGTCGTCTCGTTCAAGGCCGCCGACGTGGAGTTCGTCGTGGACGGCGACCGCTTCGTCTTCTCCCTGGCGCCATACTACCTCCGGATCAGGCTACCCGGCCCCGTGTGCGACACCGAGGAACGGCCAGCACAGGCCACGTTCAAGGCGGCCGAGTCGACCGTCGAGGTCGTCCTGCCCAAGGAGAACAAACGCCAGTTCTTCGAGGACCTTGACATGCATTCCAAGCTGCTGGCCCGGCACGCCGCCCCGGCGGTGCTGAACGTCGTCGACGACGCCAGCGGCGCCTCGTTGCCGGCGAAAAAGTCGCCGCTGATCCAGGAGATCGACCCGCCCGACGTCGAGGCAATTGGGGCAGAGGGCGAGATGTTTGACTGGGAAGTCGAGCAGCAGGTCCCCGAGTCAATGCTCGAGGGACAGTACCGGTACGGCTTTGAACGCCAGTTCTCTGAACTGATCGGGGTTTCTGTGGCCAACGGCAATGATATCAACGAGCTCCTTGATCCCGAAAGAACCGCGCCGGCAGCGCGCACTGCGGAGCGGCAGGCGAGCGAGTTCGCACGGTTCTCTGCCGACCACTATCTCACCGACCTCTACGACAACAAAGATACGATCGTGGAGCTCATAGCGTGGGAGGCACCAACCACGGCCGAGTTCGTCGCTTGGCTTCAATCCAATCGGACCACCGAAGGGTTCCCTGTCGAATTTACCCCCGAGGAAAAGCACCAGATGAGCGAACTACCGAAACGGACGCCGCTTGTCGACCAGGCAAAGCAAGCCTATGTCGGCCTGCTCCACATCCTGTTTGGTTATTGCTACGACTCGCGCACCACGCAGGATGAGCCAACCGTCGAAAGCCCTTGGACCATTGGCAGAATATGTCCGTTGTTTGCGGACCTGGACTTTGACGGCACCGTCGCATCAGTTCGCGAGGCAATGCTGTGCTCAACGCAGCGCAGCCTGATCTATCCACTCTATCGCCACTGGGACCTCGCGCTCAAGGCATGGCAGGACGTCTACTATGTTCTCAGACAGGGCAAAAGAGGCATTTTGCGAGTCCTTTTGAAGACCAAACGTCTGTTTGATGTTCATGAAGTGTACTATGTGTATTCCAAGATCTGGATTGACCCGTACTGTCTCTGGGTTCAGTACACCCAGGACCAGGTCATTCGCAGCCTCGCTTCCGAGGTACGGCGGGTGGCGGGGGCCCTGACCAAGTCTGATCTCGAACTTGATCTGGAGGCGGTCGAGGAGGCAGCAAGGAAGATGCTAGCCGCTCAGGCCGACAACACAGAGGAGACGACCGAGACGTCGATGTAAATATTCTATTGACATAATCTATGACATGACTCGTTTCGTTACGTTTGTGTTCTACAGATAGCGTTACTTGCCGCCTGGCGACACTGGCGGTGGGGTCCGACGACCGCCAGCAGAGCCCTCGGAGGCTGCTCCTGAGCCGGATATCATAAACTCTACACCGTGCTTGTGTGACTTGGTTGGACTAGTTCGTGCCGTGTTGGCGGGGCTGCCAGTCGTCTGGAGGGGCGGCACGGAGGACGCGGGCTCCTGGCTGGCCCGCAGCGAGTGTATCGACGGCAGGGGTGCGTGGTACGAGTGGTAGCCGCTGCCGGGCTTTCCGCCGCTGGGCGGTGCGAGCGAGGGGATGGACGCCGAGCTGCTCGCCGAGCTGGAGGCCGAGGACGGATCAAACGGACCGTGCTGCGCTGCAAGGTGGCCGACGCTCCCGTGCACAGGACTTGCGGATCTACGGTGACCGGGCTGCGGCTGGCGCGGCTGGGGCAGGGAGTATCGTTGTGCTGGGCCCTGTGGAGGAGGCGGAGGTGGCAGTTGTTGCGGCGGCTGCTGCTGCTGCTGGGGTGGGGGGAACTGAACTGGCCCTGGCTGGCCCTGCACGGTTGGGCGAGAGGGCTGGCCAGGCTGCCGTTCGTACTCAGCCGCCACAGTAGCCAGAACGTTGACGCCGCTCGGTTCGATGCTGCCTTGGACAGTGGATGCTGTGCTTTTTGTTGTTGGCTTCCCCGGTTGAACGACGTTCCAGCTGTTGCCACCGCCATAGAAGCTGCCGCGCCCATACGAGTCTGAGCGTATGATGGACGCCTCGGAGCGGTGGCGTGCGTGGCCCAGGCCGCGCCGTCGCGCCGCCACATGTGCCGCGGTGCTGGCGGCGGACTGCGCTGCTGGGGTCCCGGATGCCGCTGGCGACGGCGACTCGGAGCCTTTTGCGCTGTCTATGATGCTTTTGCGTCGCTTTGACGCACCACCGGCTGACGTGCTCTCGCCATTGGCGTCGTCTCCGGCGCTCTTGTCGCGCTCGCCCTTGTCCTTCCTGGACGGGCTGCTGGCCTGGCCCTTCTGCTGATTCGGCTGCCAGTGGTGAAACTGGATGATGTGCTGTAGGGACGAGGACGGCGAGCTGGGCGAGCGGTTCACGAGGGCCTGCTGCTGCTGCTGCTGCTGCTGCGACGGCGGCGCAAAGTAGGTGGTCCCCGAGGCCGGGGGCGGCTGCGACCATGGCGACGAGCCTGCGCCGCGGGCGGGCGAGCTGTAGATCTGGGCCGCTGGGTGTAGCTGGCCGGCGGACGTCGGGCCACTGGGCCCTGTGGCCCGCACTGGGCTCTGGAAGGTGTGTGTGGGGATGGCCGAGGTCGAGGCGTGGTGTGCGTGGCCGGGCCGAAACGTGGACGAGCGGCCGCCTCGCGAGCCTGCCTCGCTGATGTTGCGCTGGTGGCCGGCCGCCGAGGTGGCGCCCGCCACCAGCGAGGGGTAGCTCGCGGCAAACATGCCGGCGGCGGCGGAGGCGGCGCAGGCGGACGGCGAGCCGGCGACCTGGGTGGAGACCTCGGGCGGGATGATCTTTGTGGGCTTGAGGCCGCCCGGGGACGGGTCCGAGGGTGGGTTGGCGAAGAGCAGCGGTATTGCTGCCGGGCTGATGTTGTGTTTGATGGCGTCGTGGAGGAGGTCGAGGGACCTATTGCGGAGCTCGAGCCGGTAGTACTCCTGCTTGGTGCGCTCCTGCTCGCTCTTGAGGGCGAGGGCCTGCTGGAGGGTGGCGTCCGAGTAGGGCCAGTCCTTCATGGAGAGGCCGAGGAGGGCCGAGAGGGTGGCGTCGGCGGCGGCGGCGGACCGGCGCGAGTTGTCGGGGGTCTGGAGCGGCGGGTTCGCGGGGGCGGC
>JANJPH010000202.1:0-19140 GCA_030407195.1 [Candida] tunisiensis
TCAATATACTAAAAGTATTGATATAAATAAACCTAATTGTTTAATAAAATCAGGTTTTACTACATTAATTATATTAATATTATTAATAACTAATAATCCCCCCCGTCCTCCATCCGGCAGACCCTAGCCCTGAAACCAAATGCCGTAATTTAGGTTGGCGACCGGGCGGCCATAACTTTCGGTAAGGCGTGTTATTTTTCAACCACCACCAAGGGGCTCTCACGCCACGGACCGCTCGCTTGCCGCTCACCGCCGCCGTCCCCATCCCACCCAGCGCGTGGATGCCTCCGACCGCGACGGCGTGTTCCTCCCCGCCACCATGATGAAGCGGACGATATGTGAGTTGGAACGGACCCCGGCCGTCTGAGACCAGTTCTCGGGTTTTTTCTCGCCTCTAGGCTCGGGTCCTGGGCCTGGTTCTTCGTCTCTGCCGGCTGTTTCCTGATCTGGCCCGTCTTCCTGGCCGTTGTCTTCGCATCGTCTCTCTCCTTTCTCTCTCACCTCCATCGCCGTTCTCGCTCCACCTCCGTCGCCACCTCCCGTGCACGTCCTCCTTACTTACTCTCCTTTCTCTGGCCCTTCTCTCTACTCTCCTCTACTCTCCTCTCTACTTTCCCTCCTCTCTCACCTCCCCCGCTCCCCCCCCCCCCCCACCTCCCCCCGCTGGCACCCACCCCCTACTCAGCTAACTCAGTCGGATCGGACCGCGACACGGAAATCAGGGGCCGCATGGCAATAGACACAGAGGCCGCCAACAACGCCAACGACTTTGACGACGACGGCTTCGAGCAGCTCAGCTCGAGCCCCTCCATCCACGAAGAGGAGATCGACTTCCAGTATGTCTACGCGCTCCGCACCTTCATCGCCACGGAGCAGGGCCAGGCCAACGCCATCAAGGGCGACGCGATGATCCTCCTCAACGACGCAAACAGCTACTGGTGGCTCGTTCGGCTCGTCAAGGACTCCTCCGTCGGCTTCCTGCCCGCAGAACACGTCGAGACCCCCTGGGAACGCCTCGCCCGGCTCAACAAGCACCGCAACTGCGACGCCACAAACCCCAGCTACGACCCCAACGTGTCCCCGCTCGGCCCGCACCTCAGCGCCCTGAACGACAACGGCCCCAAGAAAAAGAGCAGCATGAGCAAGCTGTTTGGCGGCCAGACAAGGGTCGACTTTGTTTCCGCAAAGCCAAAGCGCCCAATGGGCAAGTCTGTGGCGTTCCACGCTCATCCCACCTACGTCTCGGCGAGCGAGTACGAGTGGAGCGACGACGAAGACGACGACGAAGAGGCGGCCGCCGCCGCTGCGCTGCTTGCGCCGCAAGAGCCAAATGCTACTGAGAATGCCGAGGTGGGCAGCGGCGAGGACAGCGACCACGAGATTGTCAACCCAAAGAAACGCGTCAAGAACTCAGCTGCCCACCCCGACTCGGACGGCACCGACGGCGACGACGAGATCAGCGAAGGCTCCGACGACGAGGACCACTCAGACATAGAGCTGCTGGGCAGCCAGCCGGCTGCGCTGCCCCAGCGGGCGCCAACGCAGCCTCGCACTTCCTCTCTCGCGGAGGAGCAGCCAAAGAAGCAGGAACCGCCAAAGAAGCGATCGTTTTGGCGCAAAAACACCGACCGTGTCCCCTCGAGCCGGAGCGTGCACGGCGAGGACCTCGGGATGCTTCTCGCGGGTGGCGAGGAGAGCAGCACCTCCAGCATTGCCAACCTGGCCAGCATCCCAGAGAAAAGAGGCCTGCTGCGGGCGCGGCCGTCCATCGAGAGCTTCTCGAGCGCAAACAGCGCCGGCGTTGTGCCCCGCAAAAAGAAGCCCTCAGAGAGCACTGGCTCGCGCCTGTCTGCTCTGTTCAAAAAGCGCAAAAACCACGACAGCCGTGGCGGCAGCATGAGCTCCAACACCACGGTTGGCACAGAGGAGTCGAGCGAGGGCCCAACCGGCCTCACGCCCATTCTCGACAACGACCTCGGCGGGTCTACAGCCAGCGTCGACGGCCCATACAAGGCCGCTGGCGCGACAAAGCCCGAAATGCGACCAACCCGAGGACCAGTTGACAACTCGCAGGGCGCACAGGTTAATGGTCCGCCGGCGAGCGCAGCACCCGTAGCAGTCGACTCAACAGCTGCGCCACATGCATCGCGGACTGAGGATCCCGCGCCGCCACCATCCAGGGCCCAACTCCCGCCACCATCTAGACTCCAGCCCGCCCAGCCACCGCCTAGTGCCCACCAGCAGCCGAGCCAGCCACCCCCTAATGTCCACCAGCAGCCGCCGTCTCATCGCCCCTTCGTCGAGCCGCAGCAGTATCGGCCACCGCAGACGCAGCTGTTTGCGCCACGGCAGTTGCACCGGCCGCTCAGCCACGACAACCTGCGCAGGTCCGCGAGCCAGGAGGCCTATACCCATCCGAATCAGCACGCGGTGCGCGGTTTGGGCATCAGCACGGAGAACGTGCCGTCCAAGGAGAGCGTCGGCCGACAGGTACAGCGGCTCAGGAGCCCGATTGAGATCCAGCCCGGACCGCGTGACAGGGACTCGCTCAACGCTGGCATGGACCATGTCAGCCCACGGTTCTCAAATGCCTCGAACCAGCGGCTTCTACAGCAGATCACAAACGCTGGCAACAGTGCTGGGCGGTCACAGCAGGTCATGGCCAACAACGGGTCGTACGTGTCGCTGCACGCGCAGCCGGAGACCATGTCAGACATGAGCGAGTACTCGGAGCAGTCGACTCCCACGGCGGCTGGCTTTGGCGCAGGTGTCAGTGCGGGCGCAGTGTCTGCGTCAGCTGCGCCGTTCCACGGCGGTCTGCGCCACAACAACTCAGACACGAGTCTGGTGGCGCCACGTGCGTACCGCGAGAGCAACTACGGTCCGCCGCAGGGCATGTCCCGTGACAGCTCGTACGGCAGCCTCTACACGGAGAAGCCGAACGTGCGCTACTCGAGCTCCAATCCGTTCCTGCCGTACGCTACAGAGCACGGGTACGGCGCTGCTTCTGCCAGGGAGAGCGGGTTTGGCGACGCCAGGCAGCCGGCTGCTGCGCTAGGGAACGAGTACCAGCAGGAGATCAGCGGCATGGCCTACTCGATGGGTCGGGCGCCGCCGGCTGAGCCGGCGGCCGCGCCGGATCAGAAGGGCAACGCCAGCAAAGAGAGTCTCTGCGCGAGCACGACGACGCCGTCGGGCACGGTGAGCCCGACGAGCCCGACAGCGTCGGCGAGCAGCCTCGCGACGACGGCGACGACGGCGAGCCCCGTGTCGATGGGCGACGTTGCGCTGGCCAAGCCGCAGCTGCGGCGGTCGACGTCGCCCAACAAGCGGTTCTCGACGGGCGGGTCGCCGGTCAAGCGGGTGGGCGCTGCGCTGGTGGGCGACTCGGAGTGGCAGAACGTGCCGCGGGGGCGGCTGTCGCAGGCGGCGTCGAGCGCGCGGTCGAGCGCGGTGTCGAACGTCACGGCGACGTCGAGCGCGTCGACGAACACGGTGCGGCCCATGTTTGCGGGCCAGCAGAACGGGAGCACGGGGAGCGTCAACAGCTTCCGGAGCAACAACCCGTTTGCGGCGAAGGCGCAGGCTGCGGCGGGGGTGCCGGGGTCGACGACGTCTGTGGCGAGTCCGCCGCTGCTGGAGAGCAACGACGACGACAGCTCGCCGCTGTCGGAGCACGAGCAGGACGCGGGGGCGGCGGCGGCGTACAACAGCCACCGGACCGTCAAGCTGGCGACGCAGTCGCTGGGCGACCTGCGGCTGGCGGCGGACGCGCTGCACCCGGACATTGGGCCGCTGTTCAAGGACACGAACGACCGGCTCGGGGAGCTGAGCGACCGGCTAGAGACGCTGCTGCTGTCGCTCAAATGATTACGCTGTCACGTCTAGCATTGTGTTGTAACGATAAAGGAATGGCTTTTACCTATGTCGCTGTCGCTGCTGCTGCGGCGCGTCCCTGCGTGCGGCGGGCGCGTAGCGGAAAATGCCGAATCCCCGGTCGGCGTCGTAACGCTACACAGACGCCGGTGGGCGACACTTGTAGGGGAGTGACCGAAAAAAAAAAAAATAGCAGGACGTGAAAAATCCGAGGTGTGTGTGGCAGGGAGCAGTTGTGTGCCCAGCCCAGCAACAGACAGCAGCGGCCAGCCCCAGAGGAACGGTCGCCCGCGACGACAGCCGTTGCATGCCGCCGCTTCCCGGACCGTGCGCATTTTTGCTGATTTTTCCCGGATTTTCGCTATTTGTCCGTCGCACCACCGCCCACAACGGACACCCGTGGTGAACCATGACGTGGACACCTGACGGTGCCAGCGCGGCGCAATTGCGCGACGTGCTCGCGCAGAGCCTGTCGGGCAACAACGCCGTCCGTCTCCGGGCATTAGAGGTATGTGACCGCCCCCACAGACACACCCCCGACCCCTGGCGGGCCCCCCCGCCGTCTGACACAGGCTCTCGACCAGGCAAAACAGCGCGACGACTTCAACAACTACCTCGTCCACCTCCTCATCGACCAGAGCGGCGACGCCGACAACCAGATCCGCGCCACCGCCGGCCTCTATCTCAAGAACGAGGTCCGCACCCGGTACCGGAACCTCAGCGACGCCACCGTCGCCTACATCAAGCAGGAGGTTCTACGCGGCCTCGTCGACCCCGTCCTGCTCATCCGCAACATCGCTGGCAACGTCGTGACCACGCTGCTCTCGAAAACCGGCGTGGCAGGCTGGCCCCAGGTCCTGCCCGCCCTCATCGACATGGCCGAGGCGCCTGACCAGACCGCCCAGGAGGGCGCCATGTCGGCGCTGGCAAAGATCTGCGAGGACTCGGCCCCGGAGCTCGACCGCGAGTACAACGGCGAGCGGCCCCTCAACGTCATGGTGCCCAAGCTGCTCGCCTACGCCGAAAAGAGCGACAACCCACGGTGCGTGTCGCAGGCCATCTTCTGTCTCACGCAGTTTGTGCCCCTCGAGTCGCAGGCGCTGCTCGCACATATCGACGCGTTCCTGGCCGTGCTCTTTGCCCAGGCCCAGAGCAACACCGAGTCCGACGTCAAGCGCAACATCTGCTCGGCCTTTGTGCACCTCGACGAGGTCCGTCCCGACAAGCTGCGGCCACATCTCGAGGGCGTCATCAACTACTGTCTGCACTGCGTGCAGGGCGACGACGAGCAGGTGGCGCTGGAGGGCGCCGAGTTCATCCTGGGCCTGTCCGAGTCGGAGCACGCCAAGGCCGACGTCCAGCCGCACCTCAAACGCATCATCCCCGTCATCCTGAGCACCATGGTGTTCTCCGAGATGGACATTTACATCCTGCAATCGCTGGCTGAGGACGACGAGGACGTCGAGGACAAGCCCGAGGACATTCGTCCTGCCGGCAAGTGGAAGGACTCGCACACGGCGTCCAAGGGCGACCGCAAAGACGCCAGCGCCGACGATGCCTCTACCACGACAAAGGGGACGCAGAACGGCACTGGCGACGGCGACAGCGACGACGACGCCGACGACGACGAGGACGACGAGGAATGGGAGGAGAACCTCGCCGAGTGGAACCTGCGCAAATGCAGCGCAGCGTCGCTGGACTGCTTTGCCACGCAGTTCCCTGAGACGGTGCTGCAAGTGGCAATGCCCCACCTGAAGGAGAACATAGTCAGCGACGAGTGGCAGACGCGTGAAGCAGCGATTCTCGCGTTTGGTGCAATTGCCAACGGCTGCGTGCAGTTGATTGCCCCCCACCTGCCAGAACTGGTGCCGTTCCTTGTGCAGCGAACCCAGGACCCCCAGGCACCGGTGCGCCAGATCACTTGCTGGACATTGGGTCGGTACTCGTCCTGGATTTGCTACTCAGACTCGCGAGATCAGTTCTTTGCTCCCGTGCTCGAGGCAATGCTCAAGTGCTGTCTTGACAAGAACAAGAAGGTCCAGGAGAGTGGCTGCTCTGCTTTCGCGAACTTCACCGACGAGGCGGGCGACCTCCTGGTGCCGTATCTGGAGGCTATCCTGCGCCACTTCCAGATGTGTTTCCAAAAGTACCAGAGCAAGAACCTCAGCATCCTCTGCGATGCCGTCCAGACGCTGGTCGAGCGTGTGGGGCCGGCCATTGCAGAGCAAAAGTACATTGACCTGCTGCTGCCGCCGCTCATCGACAAGTGGGGAAAGCTAGGGGACGATAGCCACGACCTGTGGCCGCTGCTCGAGTGCATGAGCTCGGTGACCGCGGCATTGGGCGAGCAGTTTGTGCCGTTTGCACCTCCTGTGTTTGAGCGGTGCATCAGAATCCTCCACTCGAACCTGGTGCTGGACCAGCAGTGCCAGACAGACCCGTCGATCGAGCCGCCCGAGAAAGACTTTATTATCACGTCGCTGGATCTGCTGGACGGGCTGGTGCAGGGCCTGGGAGGGCACGTAACGACGCTCATCGACCAGGCCACGCAGGGCGGTGCGCCGCCGCTGCTGGAGATGATGCTCGTGTGCTTCGAGGACCCGGTGTGCGAGGTGCGGCAGAGTGCGTTCGCGCTGCTCGGCGACCTGGCCATCTCGGCCATTGGCGCCATCAAGCCGTACCTGCACCAGGTGATGCAGGTGGCGGTGGCGCAGATTGACAGCACCAACGCCGAGGCGTCCGCGGTGTGCAACAACGCAACGTGGAGCGTGGGCGAGATTGTGCTGCGAATAGGCAGCGACGTGGAGCCGTACGTGGCAACGCTGGTGGAGCGTTTGCTCAAGCTGCTCAAGGCCGAAACGATCCCCACGGTGCTGGAGAACGCGGCGATTGCCATCGGACGCGTGGGCATTGCCACGCCGCAGGCTGTGGCCGAGCATCTGCCACAGTTTGCCGACAAGTGGTGCACCAACATGCGTGCGATCCAGGACACGGACGAGAAGGACTCTGGATTCCGGGGCATGTGCAACATTCTGTCGCTCAACCCTGGCGGGCTGGCCAACGAGCACAGCCTGCTGCTGTTTGTGGACGCGGTCGGCCGCTACCTGGAGCCGTCCGAGCAGCTGGCCCAGATGTTTCAAAAGGTGCTGACGGGCTACAAGGGCATGGTCAGCAACTGGGACGAGGTCATCATGAAGAAGCTGACGCCCGAGGTGGCACAATACCTCCGCCACCGCTACGGCCTGTAAGTTATAAACATAGACCTATGTAGATTGTATGTACGCCAAAAGCCTTCCGAGCTGGGGTTCTCGCCGGGCCGGGCGGGGGAATTCACGTGACCGCGGAGGAACTGTCACGTGACGTTACACCTGACATCACGTGGATGCTGCGTCGGCGACACGTGGCCACGGGCCGGGCCCCCACAGGGGCTAAGAAGAGCCACGTGATCACGGCGGCCGGACGCCGTCGGCATCATTGCCGACGCCGACTTTGTCAGAGCGTTGCCGCTCGCGCCCAAACGTCGACGCACGGGCGTAAATGCGCTGCGTGCCGATCCCCCTGGAACCTCGGCTTGAGGCGGCGCAACGTTGTACCGGGCCATGAACGCGGTCACAAAGGCAAAAAAGGACACAAAGACAGAGACAGGGCCTGGCTGGCGGCACGGGCAGCCAAAGAGGCGTAGCACCCTTGTAGTAAACGTCCCTTGTGTGTAGTAGAGGCTGAAACACCACCAAGAACGAAACACCCCGCCAACCCCAGATCTGCAGATGCCATGTCAGGGTTTCCCCCTCTCCCCCGCCCATGGCAGCAGCCATCGATAGAGTTGGCCGGCTCAATCATCGCGCAGTTGATTACTTTCGCTGTCAGGGCATTTAAGCAGCCCTCGCTGCTCCTCTAGGCCGCTCTGTCTTCCCCACACAGCTCAAGATGCCCTCGCTGCTCGATGCCCACGCGGCCCAATCGGCACGCACCCACGCCGTCGTGGTGGCCAGCGTGGCTGCCGTGGCGCTCTTGCTGCTGGCCAAGGCCATCTATACCCGTGTCTACCACTGGCGGCGCGCCCGGGCCCTCGGGTGCCGCGAGCCGCCACGCGTCAAGACTGATCCGCTCGGAATCTCGTTCTACCTGTTCATGAAACGCCAGTTCAATGCCCGCGCCATCCCCGAGTGCTTTGGCCAGCTCTGGCAGGAGTACGGCAACACCATGTCCGTCAAGGTGCTCGGCCAGCGTATGTACATGACCGTCGAGCCTGAGAACATCAAGGCCCTGCTCGCCACTCAGTTCAAGGACTTTGGTCTCGGCGAGCGCCATGCAATGCTCTACCCGCTGCTTGGTGACGGCATCTTCACGCTCGACGGCGCCGGGTGGCAACATTCCCGAGCCATGCTCCGCCCCCAGTTTGCTCGCGAGCAGGTGGCCCACGTACAGTCGCTCGAGCGTCATCTCCAAAAGATGTTCCGCATCATCCGCTCCCATGGCGGCGCTGAGTTCGACTTCCAGCGTGTTTTCTTCGCTCTGACCCTCGATACGGCCACCGAGTTCCTCTTTGGCGAGTCTGTTGAGACTCTAGACGCGCTTCTGCCTGCCGACGAACAGCGTGCGCTGGCGAAGGACAGCACGGGCCTCAACAAAGCCACAAAGCTTGACTTTGCAGACGCCTTCACGCAGTCGCAGCTCGTCTGCTCGCAGCGCATTCGGACACGGTCCGTGTACTGGCTCATTGGCGGCAAGAAATTTCGCGATGCCAACCGCATTGTCCACGAGTTCACCGATTACTATGTCCAAAAGGCGCTCAATGCCAGTGAGAAGGAGATCGCCTCGTCCGACGGCTACTTGTTCCTGTACGAACTCGTCAAAGAGACTCGCAACCCCAAGACATTGCGCGACCAGCTGCTCAACATTCTACTGGCCGGTCGGGACACAACGGCGTCTCTGCTCTCGTGGACCTTCTATCTGCTAGCTCGCCATCCTGAGGTGTTTACTCGATTACAGGAAGCAATTGACGAGAGCTTCGACCCCGAGGACATTTCGAGCATCACCTTCGAGTCCCTGAAGCGGTGCAACTACCTGCGCTACGTGCTCAACGAAGTGTTGCGTCTTTACCCGAGCGTCCCTGCCAACTTCCGAGATGCTGTGGCTGATACTACGCTGCCGGTTGGAGGTGGCCCTGACGGCAGAAGTCCAGTATACATCCGCAAGGGCATGGCGGTGTCGTACTCGCCTTACTGGCTGCAACGGCGCAAAGACTTTTATGGCGACGACGCAGAGGAGTTCCGTCCCGAGCGATGGAGCGAAGGCAAGGGCCGTGGCTGGGAGTACATCCCCTTCAACGGTGGACCGCGCATCTGTCTGGGCCAGCAGTTTGCACTCACTGAGGCATCTTACGTGGTGGTGCGTCTGCTGCAGGAGTTCCGCACGCTCGAACTCGGCACCCACTTGCCCGGCAAGCCGCGTCTGTGCCACCATCTCACTCTCTCGCCGGAGGACGATGTCAACGTTAAGCTGTACTAGGTAGCTGGAAAGTCTGAATTCAGTTCGCGTTTGGAGCGGTTGGTCGTAGGGTTTTGGCCTTTGCCATTGTACGGAAAGCGGTGACAGGGCGTTGAGAGCGCGCCGGTGTAGAAGCTGGAGCGACGACCAACGCCGAGGACACAGGTAGTGGCAACATGTATTCTGAGAATTTTCAGAGGCGAGAAAAACCATGCAGAGCCAGGCCTCTGGTCATCTCAGACGATATATGCGGTCGTTCTAAGTATCGTAGGAGGCCCATTTCAGTATGAGCCAGCTCCAAGAGCGGCTGCAAACTAGAGTCCGCCCCTAAGCAATGTTGACGGCCCAGGCAGCTTTCAGTGCCCAGCAGCAAGTAACAGTGCATCGACATTGGCGCTTTACGACCGGCGCGCGTTTTGCCACTCAAGGACCTGTACCTGTCACGTGATTTTCTCAGGTCATGTACCACATCATAAAAACGACACAAGATTCCAACATAAACCTCCGAAGCCCCTGCAACCAATCACGAAAGGCTAATTGAGCGTCTTCCTCACGCTTCACGGACGTCTATCCACGAAACAGAACAGACAGCAAAACACAGCAATGGGTGCACCTTCAGGACCGGCGTACATGGGATGGTGGGGCAAGATGGGCGGCCCAGCACAGAAGGGCATCGCCTCTTACGTGGTGTCGCCCTACGCCCAGAAGCCCTTCAAGGGCGTCCTCCACGCAGCCGTCTTCAACACCTTCAGACGCGTCAGGTCGCAGGCTCTCTTCGTCATCATTCCTGCCTCCATCTACTACTACGTGTGGTCGCAGGCTGACTCGTACAACAAGTGGCTGTACACCAAGGCTGGCCGTGAGACCCTCGAGAGACTGACTGCTGCCTAGATGCCGATGGTGCCTATAGACATGTGTGAATATACTCTGAGCATTGAATCCACGCATTTTTCAGATGGAACTATGTCACTTCCAAGTAGTTGCGACGCCACCGTTGTTCAGCGTCGTCTGGACATGCGCGAGTGGCACCAACCGCCTGGATCTGGACTGTAGAACTTTAGTATTACTTTGACGAGTTCCGTGGAGGTAAGACTTCTTTGCCACGACGCCATGGCTCGAAAGCCTGCTCCCCAGCTAGATGTCCGGCTAGCACGAACTCGCCGGGTCGTATTCGACCTCGCGCTAGCCATGGGACAACTCAACCGCGGTGGCCAGGAGCAGCAGACGGTATGTGAGGCTGCTCAACTCGTAATATCTCAGGAGCACCGGGGAGGAATGGGTGCGGCAGCAGGCGAAGACTAGCCGTGTGGAGCTAGGGGTGGCAAACCGTTGCGCGTGAAGTGTACGGACAGGACGCAGGGGGAACGAAATCGACTCTATCAGTTGCAATAGAGCTTATGGGACATGGTCTGGACAAAAGGCTGAACTGTAGAATTGGACGCAGTTCGCCTATCAGATGGACAGGAAACACAAGCCGGGCGAGACCACATGGCGGACAGGAATAAATGACAGTCATTGCACATCCAAATGCGAGGCCACACAGCTTAGGACACTGCGACGGCCTCGCAAGAGGATTTGATACGAGCCTCCTCGTATGAACACGCTAATATACTAACGTCTCCACGCAAAAAAACGAAAAAACAAACTAAAAATACACCCGTCGTGATCACATTTTGTGCGAGGTGGCTTAGACCTCCTCCTCAATGACGCCCTTCTCAGAGACGTAGATACCGTCGAGGAACTTACGGATATCCTTGTTTCTGACACGGGTCGACTGCTGAACGTCAGCGGCGGTCTGAGAGACGGCGTCGACGTCGTTGCCCATGAGGATAAGCTCGTCCTTCTGGGCCTTCGAGATCTCGGCGGTCACGCCCTCGCGGACCTTGATGTTGCGCACGCGCTTCTCGCCAAGGAAGTTGCGGATCTCGATGGCACCGCCGTTCTCGACAATGTTGACGTTGATGGGGAAATGGGCATACACGTAACGCAGCTTATACTTGTAGCCCTTGGTGACGCCAGTGATCATGTTGGCGACCAGCGACTTGACAGTGCGCAGGGCGGCAACGTGCTTGCGGTCACCGTGGTGGACCACGATCTTGACCTGGCGGTTGGAGATCTTCTCGAAGGTCACGTTGATGTGGCGGAGGTCCTTCTGGAGGGTGCCACGGGGGCCCGTCGCCTTGACGATGCGGGCCTTGATCTCGAGGTGGACGCCCTCAGGGATCTCGAGCAGCTGCTCTGTCTGGATGAACTTCATTGTTGCGACGGTGGTGTGTTACGGCGAGTGTCGGGCAGCTGTTCGTGAGTTTATACTGCCAGTGGAAATTTCATGTCGCAGAATCTTGAGTGGGTTTTTGAGGTCTGTCCCGATTGGGCTATGGGACTGTCTTTTTTGAAAAATCGAAGGAAAGCCATGCAGGCAGCCGCAGAGTGCGGCTCAGATGCGATGTTCCTGATTAGGAAGTCTAATCACGTGCCGCAAACCGCGCCGCGCGAGGCGAAACGCGACGACCACCAACCATGTCCAGACGACGGCAAAGACAGGCCGAGGATGGCCCGTCAGAGGTCCGAGGGCCCAACTCCGCGCTCACAGCTTTCCTTCGGGAGCAGGGCATCACGACAGAGGCCCTCGCGCGTCGCCGGGACCGTGCTGCAGCAGCCTCGGAGGCCGCCACCGACGGATCCGAGGAGCCAACCCCCGAGCAGAGCACCACAGACGCGCCAGAAAATGCCGTGACTCGCGCGGCTCGGGGCCAGCGACGGCGGCGTGCAGTGCCACAGTCCGACAACGAGTCAGACGATGTCACCGCTCACATCAGGGAAGCTGCCCGAGCCAAGCGACGCAGAGCCGGCTCCGACACTGACGATTCCGACTACGTGGACCCAGACGAACAGCAGGATGCTCGCCTGCCCGACCAACTGGATCACTGTGCGCTTTGTGGCTCGAGGTTCACGGTCACACCTTACACTAAGCAGGCCAGCACGGGAGGTCTGTTGTGCCATTCGTGCGGCCTTAAGAAGATCGGTGAGGAGCGGAGCCGACGGCGGACAGAGGCAGCAGCGCGCAAGCAACGAAAGAAAGTGGCAGCGGCGCTTCTCGATAAACAAGAGCTGCGGGTAGGGAAGCTCCAAGACATGTGTATTGGAGTGATATCGCGCCACATCGATGATGTAGACATGCTGGGCGACATTGGTCAGTTGAACATGGACAAGATCAGTCGCATTCTCAGCCGAAACAGATCCCTCAATTCTCGCACCGTCAGACTTTTTCTCGAGCCTCAGCTGCGCACCCTGGAGTTTTGGGACTGCTCCAAGATCGATGCTGACTCCTTGAAGCTCATCGGCTCGTACTGTCCGCATGTCGAAGAGCTTACACTCGGTATGTGCGGCCAGATCTCGGACGAAGTGTTGGACTACTACGCATCCAACCTGCCAAACCTCAAGTCCATCTACTTGGACGGCCCCTTTCTCGTGTCGCCGCGAGCATGGTCACGGTTTTTCCCCGCA
This sequence comes from [Candida] tunisiensis, assembly GCA_030407195.1. Lineage (NCBI taxonomy): Eukaryota > Fungi > Ascomycota > Dipodascomycetes > Dipodascales > [Candida] tunisiensis. Next base: position 12,874 of record JANJPH010000202.1, read on the forward strand.
GTGGGAAAACGGCTGACTGGCTTCCACCTACGAAACACACACAGGTTTGACCTTGCCTGCCTTGTACAACTGGTGGAGAGTTGCCCAACTCTGGAGAAGCTGACATTGTACCGCATTGATGCCATGACCGACGCGGCGGGAATTGGTGCTCTCGCGGTGCTAGAGCATCTCACCTCCCTAGAAATATCCCATCCTCCGAACGAAGAAATCGTGACGGACGAAGATATTGTGTCGATCCTTAACACCTGTGGAGCTCAACTGACATCACTCAACCTGAATGGGTGCTCGGGTCTCACAGACCGAATCCTCACCGAGGGCATCAGGCCGTGTTGTGCACGCTTGGAGAAGCTGTCGCTAGACTATCTGGATCTCATCACGGACGACGGACTCGTTACATTGTTTTCGGAATGGGATATCAATAATGGACTGACTGCCATGAGCCTTCGGCGATGTCTTTCCGTGGGTGACGCTGGTGTTGCAGCTATGCTGAGGCACTGCAGAGCGACCTTGGTTGAGCTGAATGTCAATTCGTGTCAACTTCTGACAGCAGGCTTGTTTGAAACTCTTTGCGAGTTGCGCTGTGGCCTTTTAACGGCCATTGACGCAAGCTTTGTACGCTGCGTCAGCGACGCCGTTGTTGAAAGCCTTGGTTCTGCCTGTTCCAATCTGTCACTGCTCGAGGTGTACGGTGATCCGAAAGTGACTGCGGCTTGTTCAATTCGGCCTGGTCTCAGGGTCATCGGGCGTCAGTCTGACTCGATCTAGGCTGAAAAGGATACATTTGTATTTTGCAGTTCTAGGTTTTACTGTTTCTCTGATATCTCGTTTCAAACGTTCGGGGCCTTGGTGGAGTACTGGAGCATGCGGTATCAGTCTTCACTCCGTTGCGATGAGCAGTTCTCCATCCTCATTGTCAGCCGTGTCAAGTGGTTCAGGCCGTGGGTACCGGAAATGTCTGTCGTGAATTACTTGGTCGTAGTAGTACCTAGCTTCCGCCCAGGAGTTGAAGAAGCGATCGTTTATGCGCCGCTTCGCCGTTTCGCCTGTCCTCGCGCCGTCACTCGAGTCATCAAGAGAACTTGACTGGTCAAAGCCCAACGCGGAAACGGCCACAATGGTAAACAACAGGACAGTTAGCTTCTGCATTGCGATGGCGGTAAGAGAAGTGAAGTCGACGTTGAGCGGAAAGCCTGGTTTTATGTACCACGTCAAAGACGGTTCTTTGAGCTCATTGCCAGGCCATTGAGTCATGGAGATAGTACGCCCAGGCGATGAGTTGGCATGGAGGCTGCGGATACCGTGCTCGCGAATCTCTTCAGTCACTGTTGCCTGACACGTCTAGTAAGCTTTGGGTGCCTTGGAAGCATTGGCAGCTAGTCTCCACGACAAAAGCCTCATTCATTGTCACTGGGTGGCAAGGCTATTCTACTGTCCGGTTGAGGCGTCTCTGATGCCCTGTCGAAGTTGCACACTGCCCAGCAGTGGGTGAGTGCATTGTTAGAGAGAAATCCACCCCATACCTGTGCACTGAGACGGTTGCCGCCTGCGACACACGTTCCTCTGCCGACGCTGTGCGGCATGTTACGGACTAGTGGGTGGAGAGGAGTTCTACTTCACCCTTCAAACCTCCAAGATCCCCACGCAATTCGACCTTGTTCAAGGTGACCGATCCTTCACAGTTCGTTTCCCCAGTTCTAATACATCCAACCGGCGCCAGTCGGGGTATGACGACGCAGGGTTGCGGCGTCATGGAAGAACAATGGCGCCTGCTATGTCATCATCCGGCGACCAGTTCACCCCAAGTTAATGACGTGGATCCGCTCGTCGGCTTGAGTCAGTTTGCGATGATTTCTGAGTGATGGATCGCTGGTATAGCCTGGAGGTCAGCTAAGTCCTGCTCGTTGTGTGCATGTCCTACTGCCACGTCGTTGAGAAGCTCTGATGGCATGCAATGTCTCACTCGGCTTTTTCAGAGCATCAAGCTACTCAACTTGAAAGTCATCAGTCGAGTAGTGTGATTGTTGAACGAGCTGCAGACGAGATGACAGGAGGACGGACCCGTCATTTCTGGTGAACCCCGGCCTCGAATTTTTTTGCTGGCGTTCCCAGCCGAGGTACGGATGGTAGCAGACGAACCGCCAGGGCTACGCTGCTCGCGTATCGTCTTTGCCGCGATGCGCCGGGAGTACTGTCCCGGGTACTGCGAGGATGAAACAGGCGGCAAAGCAGACGAGAGAAGACTCGTCCAGGAACAACTGAGCCGCGATTCAGTTTGCATCAGTCCCTGAGTTTGGTGATACCATGTGACACTCATTTGAATCATTCCATATGTTGGCGTCTGAGTATCCAGGCTAAGCCATCTTTAGACCCCCCTTCATAAACTCGCTCGTTCCCCCTCGGAGTCTAGTAAGAATCGTCCAGCACACAGCAACCATGCACAAGGTTCTTTCTTGCCTCTCGATCTCTTTCGCCGTCGCTGCGGTCGCAGCTAAACCGATTCCCCGGGACGCTACCGGTCTCGGGCACAACCAGCCTCCTGTTCCTAACTGGAGCAAGCCTCAAAATGTGAACTCACCGCCTGGAAACTGGAGGGAGAGAGAGGACTCCGGTCTCGTGGACGTGTCAACGAGACCTGGCTCGAGGCAGCTCGTTGGCAGGGACTATTCTGATAACGACTTGCCACCGAACTGGAATGAGAACTACTTGCCTCCTAACTTTGACGAGGGAGAGATCACCGACCCCGTAGAGGTGTCGACCAACCCTTTGTCGATTACTGACAAATCTGATCCGAGTACATCGGCCGCTGACGAGGATTTGCCACCCAACTGGAGAAAGAACTACTTGCCTCCTAACTTTGAAGAGGGAGAGATCAAGGACCCCGTAGAGGTGTCAACCAACCCTATGTCAATTACTGACAAATCTGATCCGAGCAAGTCGGCCTCCGACGAGGACTTGCCTCCCAACTGGAAACAGAACTACTTGTCTCCCAACTTTGAGGAGGGATCGGTCAAGGACCCCGTAGAGGTGTCGACCAACCCTATGTCGATTACTGACAAATCTGATCCGAGCACATCGGCCGCTGACGAGGATTTGCCACCCAACTGGAGAAAGAACTACTTGCCTCCTAACTTTGAAGAGGGAGAGATCAAGGATCCCGTAGAGGTATCGACAAAACCTGGATCGATTCCCGTCAAGAGTGATTTCAGCAGTGGAGCAAAGCAGTCTGAGAAGGCGTAGATAGCACTGAGCCTACCAAGTGAGATAGGCAATGTGACCCAACAACTGCCCTTGTAAGATCGACGGTCGCGCAACCTAGAATTTGGAACTATATGAAGAGAACAAAGAGAACTAAGCGTATGTATTCACATGAAACTTGATGAGTGGTTGATGTGGTTCTGCTGCTTCGCGAACAGGCCACGCTGTCTTCTTCAGACAATCTGTCCACTACTTTTCGCCTGGCTACTACGGTTTCAGTCGAGCAGAATGCTGCAGTTCTGACTTTTGAGATAACAGACACCCACCATGGCTCGGTTTCTGAACTCGAGCCTTAACATCTCCCATCCGGACTGGGTACGTATGACTCGCAGACGCAAATGCCTGCTAGGCTGTCTCTGTGGCATTCGGAGTCCTCTATTGTAGGTGGCCTCCACTGCTCAGTACCTTGATGTGATGGCCATGAATAGATGGAAACCGCATGCACAAGAGCGTTGCTAATGGCTCGCTGGCTATCTTTTGGTGACGTCTGAGGGGATTGTGGCAAGTGATGTTGCGGCTATGCGACACAGTTTGGCAGGAATGCTACTATCATGTGGTGGAGGCCTTCATCACCTCAGTGCTCCGCACTAGAGCGATGAGTTAGACCATAAGGTACGCCGTTGTACGATTCCCATAGCACGCTGTGCACACCACGCCCAAGTCCGCTGTGACTGGACAAGCTCTTGAGGGGAGCCGAAGGAACAGGGGCATACAAACGTGTGTTAATATTTGTTGGTCAGTCTATCCTCGACCCGAGTACATCTGCGTGAACAGGAGCTCCTCGCAAGACTGCTTTACAATGCCCTCTTCGTATCGGCACCCTGCTGTCTGAGCGACTCTGGTGCAATATGTCAGATCTCCCCGATGGATGCGTACTGAACATGGGAGTAGCTGGGACGGAATTCTTCGTGGTCCGCGTACCCAGGGTTTTAGTGTCCTGTCGTGTTCTCGCCTTCCCAGCGGCCATACCTGGCTTGCTTTGAGCAACCGGTGCCGAGCTCCGTTGCATCGGATGTCGGTGCTCTGCGTAATTTCTGATGACCAAACGTTTGTGGTAATGGAGGTCTGCCCACAATTACGTTGCCAGATTTCACTGCCTTATGATGAGCAGTTACTCCCGCGCATCGTCTGTCGCGTCAAGTCCGAATGAGCATAAATGCAGTAATACGTGAGTTCGCGCCGGATTCGAAGAAGCGATCCTCCTGACGTTACTTGCTTATCTCCTCCTCTACGACGCTGTCCTCGTTGGAGTTCAGGAATTCCATCGGCTGATTAGTTTCAGAGACTGCCACGATTGTGAATTCCAGCCTTCGGCCTTTGCTTTGCGATGGCCGTGAAAAAAAAAGCAGAGCAACTAAATGGAAAGTTTGCTTGTGTTTGCCAGGTTAGAAGTGGCCGAATGAAGGGATTTAATAGGGAGCCAGCTTGGCCGCTTTTGTCGTGTGGTTGCTGCATTCCCAAGTGACAAGGTGGCCCAGGCTTCTGTATATTCGCCTGACACGACCTGAGGAGCCTTAGAGTCAATAGGCATCGCTAGCTTCAAGCAAAGACGTGCCGCATGGACTGCTTTTTGGCATCAAAGTTGTACTGGTAATATGGTCGTCGCATCCAAGGTGCCTCTTGACGGACGCTCTCGAGTGATTCGGTGTACTGACCAGCATAGCGCCTATCTAGGCATGGAGACAACGGCCGCTTAAACACAAAGTTTTCTCTTCCGAAACATACCAGGGGTACGTAAGTTGACTCTCCACAGACTTCGCCATGGTCTCTAGCTTCACGGTCCCATGCAATTAGGCTTCGTCGGAGCAACCATCATTTATGGCACGCTTGGTGCACAGAGCCCAACATGGCGGTTGTAGGGAGGGCACTGAATGTTGCAAGAACCAGGTGGTGGCCTGAGAATGAGAAAGTTCTATCAGCATGGGGGCAACCTGGACGTTACCAGCTGTGAGTAGGGGCAACCGTTGTATGGACTACCTCACAGACCTACAAGGCTGCCTGCATGGATCAGCAAGGAGCAAGACATGGGACGCAAATCTGGGCGTCTGAAAACTGTCCCCCCTCTGTGTATGTGCGTGTGTGAGTCCCTGCCTCCCCGTCGAGAAGCAGCGCCATTGTGGCCACTCAGTCCCAGCGCGTCGTCAAGCTGCATCGCGCAGAAGCTATCATAGGATAGCCGGTGGCGAGGAATACCACGGGAGAGAAACGGGCGTTTTCATGTCAGCACGAACTCTGATCTTGCTCATTGAGTCGGTCCATGGTCGTATCGCGGCTTTCTAAACGAAGACGCAGATCTGGTAGCCAGCTAACTGCCAGTTACACCGGCATCCACGAAGTGTTCTCTCGCGGTCACTGTGGTTCTGAAACAGGCGGCAAAGCAGACGAGAAAGAGCCACGGGAAGACCCTGAGCTGCGACCTAGTTTCTACAAATCCCTGGGATGCGCGGTGCTACATTGGTCTGTCGCAGAGGTGGCTTGCGTCTCGGCAACTGCTTTCGGATGTACACGACCTCCCTCTATAAAGTCGCTCTCACCTCCTCCCATATAGTTCATTCGACGATATAATCAACATGCACCAATCTCTAGTTTGCCTCTCTGTCTTGCTTGCCGGCGCTGCGGTGGTGGCTAGCCCCCTTCCCACTGATACTCCTGATGTGGAGAACGCTATTGACGTCGGGGCGGAGGGGTCCAATGACTGGAACAAGCTTTCCGCTGAGGAAAAGCAGCAACGCGAGGATGCGATTTCGGAGATTTTCGATGGTCCTGAATTTTACCGAGATGATGATCCCGCCCCTGGTGACGAAGACGTGGTGATATCGTTTCGGCCTGGCTATATGAAAGCCAAGCGCGATCTTAGCAGCGAGGGCGCTGACCGGAACAAGCTTTCTGTCGACGAAAAGCAGCAACGCGAGGATGCGATCTCGGAGATTTTCAATGGTCCTGAATTTTACCGAAATGATGATCCCGCCCCTGGTGACGAAGACGTGGTGATATCGTTTCGGCCTGGCTATA
>JANJPH010000203.1:0-19079 GCA_030407195.1 [Candida] tunisiensis
AGGGGCGGCGCCGGCGCCGCGACCGTCGCCAGCCGAGCACGGACGGCGCGGCCTTGGCGCGCGGGACCGTTCTCACGTCACGTGACACTCACGTGATCGAGGCGCGTGATCTGTCACGTGCCACAGCGCGTGACGCGTTGTCACGTGATCCTATCATGTGACCGCCACCGTCCCCGCTACCGCCACCGCACCCGCCACCGTCCCCTCCGCTCGCCCCCTCCCTCGCCTCCGGAGGCCGTTCGGCCTGGCGCGCCACACCCCCACCACGCGCCCTTGCGCCGAGCGTGCAGGTCGGTCCCAATCATATGTCGGGGAAACGGCAGGTGCCGGGCGACGTCCATGCCATGAACACCAGCACCGCGACGACATCGCCAGAGCTCCGGGCGTACCGGCGACCGCGGTGGAACGTGCTGCCCGCGCAGCTCGAGCCGTACAAGCAGACCGTGGCCGCCTACGTCGCGTCGCTCGCCGCCACCACCGTCGGCTTCCCGCTTGATTCGGTCAAGACCCGGCAGCAGACCCACAAATACCCCAGTGTGTGGGCCTGTATCGCCGACACGCGGCGTAACGAGGGTATTCGCGGCTTCTTTCGCGGCCTGTGGGCCCCGCTGCTCAGCTCGTCTCTGGTCAGGACCCTCAGCGTGAGCATCTACACCTACACCAAGCCCTCGGCTGCACGGCTGTTTCACACCCTGTACCGGCCAGCCACACAAGACTCTGGCACCCTGGTCAAATTCATCAAAAACGCCCCCATCTCGTTCTCGTCTGGGTTTGCCGGCGGCGCTGTGCTCTGCTTCTTTAGCTCGCCGTTCGAGTTCACCAAGCTCTCGTCGCAGCTGCAACAGCTAGTCGTCCGGGAGGCCGCCGGCCGCAGCGCCGAGATATCTCTGGGCGGCGTCATCAAAGCGCCCACCACCAAGCCGCCAAGCGGCACCTTCAGCATCGCCATGGACATTATTCGCAAGAGGGGCCCCTTGGGACTGTATGCCGGCTTCAGATGGCATTTTGCGCGTGATGGCATCGGCTCCGGCGTCTACTTCCTCAGCTATGACTCGATCAAGATCCTGCTGCCTGCCCTGACCCCATTCGACTACAACCACCCGGCGGTCATTGCTGTGGCTGGTGCTTGTGCCGGCATTGTCGGCTGGACCATTGTTTACCCCATCGACACCGTCAAGTCTCTGGTCCAACGCGACATCGTCGCACAAAACAACAACATCGTGGCCGAAGCCGTGCCGTCCGACGGATTCCCACCCGTCAAGAAACGCCGGCTGCGCGACCTCGTCAACCGTCGCATGTACCGGGGCCTTTCCGTCTCGATTTGCCGGACGGCAGTAGTCGGTACAACATTTTTCTCATTATATGAAACCATGCTCAAACATCTATAGAAGCTACCCACGACCTTTGATGACTAATGAGACTATGTTATACACTGGTTATGTTCATACACATGATGCTGTCGTCATATATTACGTTGTTCCTCCTCGCCTCTTGCTCCGTCGAGGCCTTTTGAATGGATTGGGCGAAGTGTGATGCTCTGTGCTGCCGCTGCGCTTCGAGACGGCACGCTTCTTGGATCGTTTCGGACTAGCACTAGATCCGGCCGGATCTCTCTGTGCCTCTGACTCAGGCAGGTCTGTTCGCTGAGTGCCATCTCCCTCCACCGGTTCGATCTTCGCGTCTGCGCGGTTCGACCTCGTTATCCGGGGACTTGGCGGTGGTGGCGACACTAACTCATGGTGCCTGCTACGCTTCATACGTGGCGATAATCGCCGCTGGCCTGCACCCCCATCCGCTGCAGGCGCCGTCAACTCCTGTGCATCGTTACCAGATACTGATGACTCCGTGCCAGGCTTGACTCCGACGTCAGCGGCCGCGGACGACGTTGCCGATCGAACCGATTTTGGAGGCGACGCGGCGCTCCGAGTGACGCGTTTAGGCTTCATCAGCAGCTCTTCCACCTTTTCATCCGCAACCTCTGCTGCTTTGCGTTTACGATGGCGGTAAGCCATCGCACCGCTGATGGCTTGCTCCTCCAGTTTCTTGAATTCATCCTCCAATGTAGAACGTTCAGCATCGTTCCTTTCCAGCATTGCAGCCGCGGCTTTATTTCCCGCCGTGCTTTCCTTCTTGCCTGACACATCTTCTTTGGCCACCTGCTGGTGTGCCTCCTCCTCGTCTCTAAGCTGTGATCGAGTGCGACGCGCTGTGGGAGCAGTGTTGGCGTTGGCCACCTTGGGAGATCCATCTTGTAATTGCGTGAGCGATTCGTGTGAAGCCGCGCCAGTAACATCTCCACCTGGTTCCGAGGACTGTTGCGATCGGGTTCGACGTTGTCTTCCTGTTTTGGAAATACGAGTAGATGGAGTTGACATCTCATCTGCCGAATGCTCCGGCTCCAACACCCCAGCCTCCGCAGTTGATACCTTCACGCCCTCTGGACTCCTCGTGGCTTTCTCGCCACTACTTCTTAGGGTTCGGGTGCGACCTGCGATCTGCGTTGTAATGCCTGCATCGCTAACCGAGTCTGTTACTTCCACCGCACTGCCAGCTCTGAAGGATTGCTTTAAGGAAGATCCAATGAGTTTGGAGTCGTCAATTCCCTCTCCTGTAGCCGTTTTCGTCTCAACTCTTGAATCCGGATCATAGGAGTGACTTTCGGCCTCTGAACCACGCTCCAGCTCTGCGGATGCCTCGGGTTCAGACACCTGCTGCTCCGTGGCAAGCACCGACGTCGATCCAGTCGGCTGCGACCCTTCCCACCAGTTTGACTCGTCTATCTCTCTTTTTCCTTGCGGACCCCGTGTTTTGACCATGCTGGGTTCGTGGACCGTTCTCGAAGGAGAAGACTCAATATCGCTTTTGGCAGAAGCAGCATCATCCGTTCCAGGTCTTTTCCCCCTTTCAAGGTCATGATTCTTGCCCAAAGCTGAATCTAGATGTGGCATAGAATCTCCTTTCCCTTTCCCGGAAATCGCCGTGCTCGTATCCTCAGACATGCAGTGTTCGCTCTCTGATGCGCTCGCCTCTTCTGCCGTGAGGAGGCCAGCACACTCGTCATGCTGTAATACCCCTACGTCGCTGGGCGGCTCCGATACTCTTGGTGCTGATTCAACGCGCTCCAGCGAAGCCAATTCAACGTCATCAACCACCTCGGCTACTACTGGTGGAGTACTCTCCTCCCTGTCACCCTCAGGCCGCACAGTCTCGGGCTCCGACTCCTCTGTCAGCGATTGGAAAACATTCCTCTCCATGTCTGTAGCCTCGTCCGCAGTTGGCAAGTCAGCGAGGCGGGATTCATGTGCCGCATCCGGCTCTAGTCCTGCTTCGCTTGTGGGTTCGGAGATTAGTGCTGTAGACGTCATTCGTATCATTGATGGATCCGCAATATCTTCATCGAGCACTTCCACAGGATCAATCTTGTGTGCCTTCATGTCAGGACTGATAGGAGGAGGCCCTGAAGCTGAGCCTGGCGTTTCCACTACTGGCTCTCTGTGCGCATTTTCGTCGTTTGGCCCTTTCCCCACTTCTGCGGATCGCGGCTCTGCCATGTTTAGTGGCGCAGCTTCGAGATCAGAACGTGGCGTAGCTGAGGTATTTGCCGTCTTTTCGTTACCTTTGTTGGACGAAGTGTCCCATGATACATGCTTTTCTGGACTTGGCGCCCTCCAAGTCTGAGCAAACTGGAATCCGACGGTGTCAACGAAGCTGGGCCGGGGCAAGAAACTGGTCGACGATGGGGTGGATGCTGCAGGCGCCTCTACTGCGTCCACACGGGCTTTCTCGTCTTCCACATTTCGCACTTTCGATCCTTCAGGGAAGGCCGGAGAGTCCATAAATAGCACACTGCGCTTGGAAAGCGTGATAGGTGATTCAGTATGAGACGAAGTGTCAGGACGATTTGCATTTGCCAGATCTACCTTCGCTTCAGTCTGCGTCAGCTCTATTGCTTGCTCTCTCGGAATTGGCGTGCTCACCTTAAGAGTCGGCGTTGCCTCACTGTCGATGTCGTCGTCGAAAAGATGGTGGTATTTGCTGATGTCCCCCTGGCGCACATCTGCCGAAGCGACTTCAGTCATTGCAGATCCAGCGTCCAAACTCGCCCTCTTTGTCATCATAGTGCCGTCTTGATCATTACTTGGCCCGCCTAAGGCATCAATTGGGTTAGAGACACCTATCCTCGTTTTTGTTTTATGCTCCTCGTCATTGTCGCTCCCATCCGCAACTATCGGGCGCGGTGAATTCGAGAGCTCATTGCTCACGCCAATGGGTCTCTTTTCAATACTGGCCAGCGGGGAGTCGCAGACCTCTCGTTCTTCCTTGGGTATAGTATCGTCGACGGCTGCCTGCGCGATTTGACCGAATATACCCGCTGTATCGTGCGCGAAAGCATTAGAATACGCCTCATGTTGTGTTGGCAGTTCATCAAATACGGCACCTGCATGGCCAAATGCTTGAGACTGTTGAACGAAGCCGTGGTCAGGATAAGGATAAGCGGTTGTAGGATGCATATAGCCGCTGGCTCCAGGCTGGCTCCAATGCTGCTGCTCCACGCCGTTGTGTGCTGGCTGTGTATAAACCCCTTCATTGTGTATCCATGGAATGTTCTCCGTTTCTAGATCGCATTCGGCTTCGTCGTCGAGGTCCATACCATTGCTTTCCGACTCCTCCTGGGGACCCTCTTCCTCAGCTACCTCAACAGATTTCTCAACTTCGGGTTCGCCATCTGAAAGCACGATGATCTCAGAGTCAGATTCGTCCACCGGCTCCCCCGCTGGTTGAGGTGACCTGCGGTCCCTGCTCTGTGCTGTGAACCGCGACCGAGAAATCAGTGATGGCTGTTCATAACGTTGGTAGTGCGCGTACAATTGTGACATGTCTCCGGTCTGCTGATCGTTGTTGTCCGATGTCTCCGACTCTTCGATATCTGATTCCACCATTGCGGCATCGACCTCAGACTCTTGCTCAGATTCTGGCTGCTCTGATGTTTGTTCTCCTTCTGATCCTTCTCCAAATAGTTCTGATTCTGAATGGCTGGACTCCTCCTCACGCTGAATTACCTCGTGAACCTCAACGTCTGATCCATCACTTTGCACTTCTGCCGAGACGCCGTTCACTACTGGAAAAACGTCTGCAGGGGCGGCACCGTCATCAGGTAGCCGTTTTCGAGCAGTCTCAGTAGTATGCGTGCTCTGCCACTCGGTACGAACATGAACCGTGGCAGGCTCCGCAGACGTAGTAGCAGGCGACATACTGTTGCGAGAGCGTTGCAGAATCTCGCCTAGGCGGTCAAATGCTTCTGTGCGGGGCGAACTGTCTAGCTCCTCGGCCCGTCGCCTGCGACTTTCCTCTACCAAGCGCTCCGTCTCCCTGTCATGCTCTTCACTTCTTTCGAACGCACCACGGACCCTCCGCCGGACACTATCGATCCATGTGGATAGTGAGTTCGAGGTCTCGCCATCTGCGTAACGCACCGTAGGCGTTTCGGGGCCTGTTGGACCTCCAGCGCGCTTGACAGCCGAATTCCGCAGCGGCGATCTGCGAGCGGGCGACGCGAACAAGCCATTGACTCGTCGCAAAAGGTGTGACGGGACCCCAGAGGGACCGCTGACTGCCTTGGTCTTGTGTCGGTCCTCGGATCCGTCTGCCGACGAACGCTGTGGACGCAGACTGGAGTCCTGTTCATCGCCTGACGCTCGGGTCTTGCGGGTTGGCGTGCTGAAACGCCAGGGGCTCGACATTACGCCGCCACAACAAGGGCAGTTGAAGCTCCAATATCTTGTGGTGGTGGTGGTCGGGTGATGCGGGATCAGTCACGTGACTTGAACGTTGCAAAGACGACACCAACGACAAGGCATGGGAACGACGCAAAATGCGCCAAAGAGCACAAAGGTGTCGTACTACGATCCTTTTGGGGTCTTCTCCGAGCTCGAGCCAGAGCTGCGGGCAAGGCTCCCGCTCGTTAACCTCCACTGGCAGTCAGGATCACGGCCAATGCGGTCAATACCTCTCCTGGACCTGGAGTTTGTGGAGGAGGTAGCACCGCAGAAAGCACCACCTCACCAGATGCTGGGTCTCTCAGACAGTCCTTACTTTCGTCTTGTGCTGCTAAAATGCGACGATACCGAGACGTATCGGAGTTCAGTACGGCGCATTGCGAAGGATTGGGTGGGAACCATGTACCGTGATCCGACCGAGTGGCTCATAGTTCACTACGTGCCCGCTGGGGGCCGAGTGAGTTCTGGAGGCCGGTTCAAAAGTGGTGTTTATGAGAAGATGCGCAGCGATTTCAATGAGAGTGGTGACGACGCGCGGGACAGGGTCATCCAGGTTCGTCACGACTATGCGTTCAGCGAAGAGCGCCGCACAGTGTGGGCAGACTTCATGAGCCGTATCAAAGATGGGCTGCTGGAGGCGTTCTCTCGCCGTGTAGAGCTCTATGAAGAGGAGGTGGCCAAGTCCGAGGCCAAACAAAACATTCCGGGCTGGAATTTTGGCACGTTTTTTGTGATGAAAGAAGGCCTCGGTCTGAGTTTTGAGCGGCTCAGCCTTTACGAAGATGCATTGGGGGTCTACGATGAGCTTGAGGCGGCATTTCGATCGCAAAAATCGGTTACCTTCCTCAGCTCTTTGGGTTTCGAAAATCGACGGCGGTCACGAGAGAGCGGTAGCAGCGACGAGATTCGAGACGGCTTTCCCCCACCCATTCTTAAACTACAGGCGGACACTAGGCTGAGGCACGAGATCATGGCGAACTCCATTTCACTCTTCCACTTTCAATGTTATCTTTTCGCGCGCCAGGCCTATCTTCTCCTTCTCGCCAGTCGATCGCATGCCACCACCCAGCCGTCAGTTCAAGCCTTGCGTGCTGGTACGTTGCTACTCCGCACAAAACACTTCGTGACAGATAACGAGCAGGTTCTCGTCTCTAGTGGGATGCGTCGTGCAGGAATTGCTTCTTGGATTGCATCAGTTGTGCGAGAAATTACTGATGCCACCGCCGATGTTCGTGAAGGCCTTGCCCAGGAGCTGTCTGAGGGTCGCGGGGAGCTGCTTCTAACTCTTCGGCGGGCCCTCGAAATCCTCGCTGAGGAACGAAACTGGATTGTTCGAGGTGCCATGCGCGATATGTCTCTGGACTCTAATATGGATACCGCTGCGAACGCAGATGCAGTTGAAGAGGTTCCCCCAGCAAACCAGGGCTTACACGAGACCGGCTCTGACGGGCCCGAAATGTATCGCGAAGAACTGAGCGACGCACTACAATCGGAAGAGAAATTCTACGATGAATATGTGTCTCTGACTAAAGCGGCGATTCGTGAATTCGACCTAGCGGACCGTGTTCGGACTGTCAATATGTTGAACGCTCAACTTGCTTTACTGGATTTTCAAAGAGGTCGCTACGAGGCCGCAGCGCGCGGATTAGAGCACACTCCGCAGCTCTACAGTCGTCAGGGCTGGGACGTGATAGGATGCGCTCTACTCTCAGTGTATATCGACTGTCTCAAGAAGCTGGGTCGTGACTATGACGTCTACGTCAGTTCACTCCATCTTATGGCTCGACGCCAGTTCCTAGCACCGTCCGACAGGCGCGCTTTGCTGGAGTACCTGGATGAATCTGCTGCCGCAGCTGAAGTCAAATATCCGTTAGATGATCTCATCGCCGATGTGGATCTTCCTGCACATTTCGACGCCACCAGTGGCAGTGACGCATACACACTCCGTCTGCGGTTAAGGTCTGACCTTGGTGGAGATTTTACTTGCGACCGCGCCCGAATGGTACTGCAAAACGTCAATAACCCAAGCGAGAAGCTTCTGCTTCAGAAGAGTTCGCCTTTCACACTTCAAGCCGGATGGAACGATGTTATACTCTCCACTTCACAGTTTTTTCGTGGGATATTTGTTGTGACCCAAGTTCACATTTATAAGGCCAAACTGTCCCTCTCTCGTGAGTTCGCTCCTTCGGAGCAGCCTCGAATTGCAATGTTCGAGCTTCCGGGGCACCTGTGGCTACGCGTTGACCAACCACAAGACTTCGTGCTTGAGGACAAACAACTCCTCGTCGAGGTCCACGCCCCAGCCGACCTCAAGGATGCTAAATTCACGGTTAAGAGCCTAACACCTGGCGTGAAATTGTTCCCAGCCCGTGCTTCCCTGGTGCCCACTATGAGAGACGACACAACTGGTCCTCAGCGATCCACGAGTGGTAGCTCTGCTAATGCCTTCCACTATTCCAATTTGCCACGCGGACAGATTCGTCTGCTCGTGCCCTACAGTTCGGATGGTGACCTCCCTACTGTTGTCATGGTCCGCGCAGGCGTAGACTATGCCACGTCGAGCGGGCGATACAGCTATGCCGTCCAGGAGACAGTTGATACATCGCTCGCCGTAAACGTTCAGGTGCAGGACTTCTTCACCACGGATACTCTCTTCTCCAAATTTTCGGTTGGCTGCACACGAAATGACCGCCCGTTAAGGGTGCTGGAAACCTCATTGACAGGGCCCTCGAGTTATTCTATAAGCTCACCGCGCGGAACACGCACGGAGGTCAGTGTGTTTCCCGGCCAACCGGCGAATTACGTCTTTGCCATCAAGAAATCAACGGATGGTGCTGAGGGAGAGTCTAGTCTGCGACTCAACATCCGATACCTCGACGCACGGGAGGAGTGTGCGTGGCATTTTTGGCGATCGGTAGAGAAGAAGCTGGAGGAGTGGGGTTATGGTCAGTATTCTCTTATACTTAGGCCTCTTGTGTGGTCTCTTGAGTACGATACTCAAGCACTTGTCATCGAGGGTATCTTGAACGTGAGAGGACAACTGGACCGACGATCACTTGAATCCGCGCTAGCTGGACTTTCTGAGGGCAGTCGCAAAGACCTTGTGGCGAAGCTCATAGAGTGGAACGGCGCAGAAAAGCATGCAAGTGCCCCCATCACAGAACGAGATGAGACGCTCACTCGCAGTTTAGCCATAGACGTGGCTGTGCCCGAAGTTGATGTGATACATCGGATAAAGATTGGGCTTCCACAAGAACCTTACTACCATGTCGGCGCAACAATCCCGGGTTCTCTTTCCATATTGCCTTCTCAAAGCTGGGGGAAAGGCACTACTGGAGATGCACTGCGCTTTCAGTACGAGGTTCTGGCGTCTGACTCATGGGCTATCTCCGGAAAGAGGAAGGGCCTGTTCAACCTCGATGGGATGGAAACCGAAGTGACGTTGATACCCCTCAAAGCCGGCAAATTGCATTTGCCCCGGATCGATGTGCACCAACTCAATGAGAGTCCTCAGCTTTACATGGAGCTAGACAACCGCAATGGCGGTGAATCGGTGCTGGTAGTACCGGATCAAAGCCGCTTGACGTTCAATTTCTAATATTTATATCAGTCATGTACAAAAGTATTGCATCTGTCACTAGAATTGCCTCTGCCTCATAGAATGCACTCCTTGAGGTGCTTTGCGTCGGGCTTCACTGCGACTCCATCCGGCGTGATGCCGTGGCCACGCAAGTACTCGTCTGTGGTTGGACCTATTGCCGCTATCTTGATCCTCGCTCGTGCACTTGCACAGGCCGCGACTGCGTCGTCAGCCGCACTCGGTGAGAAGAACACCACCCATACTGGTGCCTTGCCTTTTAGAGCGTCCGACAATGCCTTTTCTACGCCGGTCTTGATCCCCGGTAGCTCATCCGTGCGGTAGACCACGCGTTCTGTCAGATCAAATCCCTCCCCGGTCAGGCGTTGAGGAATGACGTCTCGCCTAGTCTCGCCTGTGAAAAAGGCATAGGACTTGTATCCACTTTTTCGTGCATCACTGATCATGATATCAGACAGAATTGCACCATTACCTGCTTCATCTGCTCCCCGAACGTCGGTGAAGCCAGTTCTCGCCACGATCTCTGCTGTTGCCGGACCAACAGTGTAGCACGGCTTTGACTGAAGAGTTAACTTCGCAATGTCAGTCAGCTTTTCCAGAGCGGTATTGAGGGCTTCCACGGCCCGCTGAGAAGTGACAATGGTGCAGTCCTTGCGCTCGAATTCATCGCTCTCGAGGTACTCTTTGAGGCCGTCCAGGTCCACAAATTCATGGCTTAACAACGGCACAAAGACGGGCTGGAGTCCAGACTCGGAGAATGTCTCGTCATAGCCGTCACGGGGCGTGGTGCGGTTTTTAAGAAGGATCACGGACATGGCGACTGGCGGACGTCCGAGGAGAGATGTCGGGCTTTATGTGCAGGTCGGCATGCGATGCCTGCGCAGCTGAACACCGAAAAAGTCTGATCATGAAATGAAACAAGCAGTATGGGGACGCTTGGAACTCTAAGAGAATGGCTGGAGGACAATGGTGGCTTTCTCCATCAGAGCCTGGAGCTTCGTCCTAGCATGCGGCCTGGCTGTGGAATAGGAGTTTTCACAACCAAGCCTATCAAGGCTGACACCACTGTTCTCCGGGTGCCAAAGGACAGTGTGCTCTCTCCGGCTACGTGTGGCATTGCCAACCTTTTGGAGGAAGTGCAGCTCGATGGGCTGGTCGGCCTGGCAGCAGCATACCTTTATGAGCAAAGCTTAGGCTCGGCATCGCCCTGGCACGCGTTCCTTTCGACTATCCAGGAGCCATCGCCGGGCGACATAACGAACACTTTGCCACGATTTTGGCCCGTGAAAGACAAGGAAGCTCTCAAAGGCACAGATGTCGAGGCTCTTGGTGGACTCGATGAGAGCGAAGTCAAGGAAACGTTCACAAGCAAAGTGGGGCCCTTGCTACGTCAGTTGAATTTGACCGTAACTTACGACAAGTTTATTCAAGCCTGGCTAGTCGCAAACCAACGAGGTTTCGAGGTAGATGCGTATCGCGGCATCGCCCTGGTTCCTGGTGCGTGCTTATTCAACCACAGCAACAGTCCTGCTGCCAGCTTCCAAACAAACAGCGTGTGCGAGTGGTGTGGCCAAGCATGGGGCTGTGAGCATGACTTAGAGAAAATGCGTATGGAGCACGGGGAGCCCGTATGTGAGCCGGAGCCCGAGATTGCTGCTCTTACTATCGAGGGCATCAGCGACGATGATAATGACAACGACGACAATGACGATGACGAGGGCTGGTCAAGCATGGACGAGGATGATGCAGAAGCTGATTCTACTCATGAAGATAGCAGTGATGATGAAGTCGACGACGAAAAAGACACCTGTGATATTGTTGTCGTGGACGACGTCCCAGCTGGGGTAGAGGTGGACAATTCATACGGTGACTTGGGCAACGATGTGCTGCTGAGCCGCTACGGTTTCACGATGTCGGATCTTGAGAACGCCGGTGTGAGTCTGTTGCCGGAATTGATCGCATGGGCCAAAGAGCGATCGCTCATGGCGAGGCTGAAATGGTGGTCGGAGTCTGGCTTTCCACTGTTCATCGCCACCCTATTCGACGAACTTCCCGAAGAAGAAGACCCTGAAGTCGAGGATTGGACGCAGTATATGGAGGTTACATGGCCGGGCGAGCTCTCTCCCATGATGGTGGCCGTGCTGTACGTTTTGACATTGCCCCTGAAAAAGTTCAACACCGTGAAGAACAAAAAGCGTCTGAAATTCACGATGACACCGGAGGTTCAGCGCGTTGCTCGTGCATTGGTGCAAAAGAGGTTGGCGAGGTATCCGGAGAGTAAATCAGCAGCTCATTACAGGCGCAAGATGGAGGAGACGCAGAATGTCAATCTTAAACGAGCTTACTGCCTTAAGGCACAAGAAGTGCAGGTTCTAGAGAAGGCGCTAAAAGACTTGTGACATGGTCCCGTTACCTTCCTCTCTGCATCTGTCTCTTGTCTCAACCAGTTCTCACCCACAGCGCAAAGTTGCGACGCCGGTCCAGACTGAAGATACAAATTAAGTATCTTGGACCACGCCGGCACAGTTCAATGCATGTTAGAAGGGTCGGCGCAGTTGTGGAGTGGTTCTTTACTCCGAACCGCCCTATGCCCTATACACAGAGAGTAAATAGATGCATTTGAATCAGCTCTATTCGTCGTCAATAATGATCTCGTCCATCTCGTCGGGAGTTCGTTTGACAGGGGACTTCTGGGGCGTATCGCTCTGTTTCGACACAACGTGCTCCATTTTGGTGGCTGTGAGAGTAGTAGACGTCTCCGCTTTCGGTTTAGCCGGCGGGGTTGCAGCCGGTTTGTCTCTGAGACTTTGCGCCGGTGTCGCAGCAGAAGGAGTCTTTGCACTCGCTCTACCCTTGGCGCGCTCTTTCTTCTCCTTCTCTCGCCGCTGACGTTCCAGCTCGCGCTCACGGCGTCGCCGTTTCTTGGCATCCCATTCGTGCCACTCGCCCGTAGTAAATCCCTCCAGCGTTGTCAAGCTCTCCTCCGGCGCCCCTGTAATGAAGTAGCGGTGTCGGAGTGCATCCCTTGCACTGGTCCGCTTCGTTGGATCCATGGCGAGCATCTCATGAGCCAGGTCGAGTGCTTCGGGAGGCAACTCCTTACCGTACTCCGCCTCGAACGACGACTCGTACACCTTGGGCGGCATGATCATGTGATACCAAGGGAGCTCCGCTATGGATGGCCATGACTCCTCCGTTGGCGTGCCAAGCAGAGAGAAGATAGACTCGAGTTGACCTATCTCATCCTGCGCCTGAAATATCGCTCGTCGATAAAACAGTTCCACGAAAAGACAGCCCATTCCCCAAACGTCAACACCACCGTCGTAGGCAGTGGCACCGAGTAACAGCTCCGGCGGTCTGTACCACAATGTTATGACCCGGTTCGTATAGTGTGCACGTTTGTTTGCGAGATCCACAGATCGTGCCAGCCCAAAGTCAGCCAACTTGATCGTACCCGTCTTGTCAACGAGAACGTTGCTGCCCTTGATGTCGCGGTGCAGGATATTCTTGTGATGGATAAAAGCCAAGCCTTCCATCATTTGCCGGAACACTCCTTTGACATGGCCAGCACCAAGACGCAGCGTCGGGTGGCCCAGAATGCCGCTCAAGTCATGCTCAAGATATTCAAACACCATGTACACAGAGCCCTGCTCCACCATCATCTCCCGCAGTGCCACAACGTTCTTATGCCGCAGCGCTTGTAAAAGCTTGATTTCGCGGATGGCGGTAATCGGCATTCCGTCCCGCTCGGACTCCATGCGAAGCCGCTTGAGCGCCACCTCCCGTTTCGAATCACTGTTGACGGCTTTGTAGACCTTTCCGTACGTGCCCTCACCAACTTGAGCCAAACGGTGATAAACGCTGGCTTGGCGTGGCGCCGGAGTTTGGGTTGGCGTCGCACCATCCGCGCTGAGCGCCGCCGTTGGTGCCGGCGACACGGTCTCGGGATTCACCGGCGACTGCCGAGCTGGTGAGCGTGTTCGTTGATCTCGTGGGGGTGCCGTTCGCACAGGCACGTAAGTCTCAACAATAGGCTCTCGCCGTCGTCCCCCCATTCGCCGGTCGCGCACGGGTTGGCCGCGACGGGGAGGACTGCGGCTTCGACTGCTTCGCCAGCCTTGGTACCGTCCACGTCCTTCTTCTGCGCTGAAGCGCCCACCAAATGGCGGCCTGGACGGGATGGACGGCTTCTCTGGTATCGGAGCCTTTGTAGTCTCCTCCTTGACGGGCGACCCAGGCGCATCCGCATCCTCCTTTTCAACAGCTTCGTCTCCATCCCCCGTCTCTTGTACCTCGGCCTTCTTACGGGCCTTGCGCAGCTTCTTTTGTCGTTGAAGCTCTCGCTTACGTTCCAATGCCTCTTGCGACAGAGGCGGGCCCCTTTCGGGTGCCGGTCCGCCAGGCCGATTGGGCAAGTTCACTGGAGGCGGTGGTGCGTCGCTGACTACCTGGCCATTTCCTGCCCGCGTCGTTGGCTTTTCGTCGTCTCGTTTGAGGGAGCGGGGCTCCTTCCATGCACGGTCTGTCCGCGGTGGCGGCCGCTCGTCCCGAGGCCGTTGGTCCCCCGTCCGGTTGTCGAAGCGAGGTCTAGGGCCGTCACGGTGCTGCCGATCGGGCCTTGGTCCACGGTCCCTGTCTCTGGCGTCCCAGGCTCGGTCGCCGTGAAACTTGCCACGGTAGCCTCCGAACGGGCGGTCAGGTCTGTCGAATCGGCGGTCCCGTCGGTCGTCACGCTGGTAGTCACGGCCCTGGGGCGGGTCTCGTCGCGGCCTCCAGTCGCCGTTCGGCTCTATTCTCCGCTGTTTCGGGCTCCGTGGCTCCCGGGACGGGCTGGCCTGAGGCCGGGAGTCGTCGTCGCGGCCCCGCTTGGTCCCTCCGTTGCTGTCGGCCCGGCCCGGGTGGCCCTCGCGGGGCTGTCCAGGCGAAGGCATGGTGGCCGTCTAGCCGTCGGCAGGGGTGGTCACACGGGCGGAACGGCGGTCGCACGTGCAGGGGTGGTTCGTGGCAGCGCGCAGAGCGGCGTTGACAGCTCCAGGTACCGCACACGGTGCTGTTGTCTCTTTGGTCCGCTGGCTCACCCACACGCAAACACTGGCAAAATTTCCTCCCAGGGCTTCAAGAGCACCGCATCGGCCGTGGCCCTAACCCTAGGTCCGGGGCAAACAGGAGACGGCTGATTGCGGAGAAACGGGAGACGGCGGCAGCTGTGTCTCCCGTGCTTACGAGTGCCTGGGGGTGCTGCGGCTATAGCAGTCCGTCGGCTGGCGCGCGACGGGTCCGTCAGGTGCGAAGCCAGGTGCCAGCGGTGGAGGATGACGGGGTGGCGGGTGAGCAGGGAGCCTGGAGCGGCTGGCGAGGTTACCTAGACCGGTCTGAGAGGGGTAGTAGTCGGGACTGGCCGGCTGCAGCCGTTCCCGTTTGAAGCCACCTGTAATGCTCATTGGAGGGCCGTCTCGCCCAGGTATGCCAGTTCACAGGGCGCGCTGGTGGGCGAGTTCGGGCAGCGCTCGCAGACCCGCTCGTCGGAGCGCCGGCTTGTGTCCGCTGGAGGATCTTGTCGAGGCTGCGCAGCTTCGGGGACGCGGCGTCCCCTGTCGTCGCTGGGCGCCTGTGGCGGCTGCTGCCGGTTGCCAGACGGTCTCTCGCGCGCGGGCGCGTCCATGCTCGCTGCCGGAGAGCGTCTAGGCTAGTCTACAAGTAACAGGGCCTGTCGCCGGTCTGTCGGGCCCGTGGCGGTGCTCGCTGTGTGCCGTCGTCGTTTGGTGACGTAGCAAGCGGAGCGTGCGTTACCCGGGACGCCGCACATGGTGTGGGGCTCGCGCCGCACGTGGTGTGGGGCGCGCCGCATGCGCTGTGAGGCTCGCGCCGCACAGGCAGTGAGGCTGGAATCTGCGCCGCACACTGCGTGCGGCTCCCATCGCTGCACTCCCCTTTACCCGGCCGGCACTGCTGACACTTCCTTTGCGGCGGATTTCAGTGGCGGACATCTCCAACGACACACAGCATGCTGCTCCAACGAACTGCTTTCGCGGCCCGGAGAGTGAGTCCAGAGCGCCTTGGGGCCCGCCGTGGCCGCGGCCGCGGCCGTGTCCGCCAACCAGCGCCACCCTACCCCTGCTCCAGCGCCCCGTCCACCGCCAGGACTAACCCAGGTGGCGAACCCGGCCCTGCTGCGGCCCCTGCAGCCACGGCTCGCCCGCTTCCTGAGCGACAGCACGCGCACGGCCATCGAGAAGGCCATTGGCAGCGCGCCCGTCGTGCTGTTCATGAAGGGCACGCCAGAGTTCCCCCAGTGCGGGTTCTCGCGCGCCACCATCCAGATTCTGGGCCACCAGGGCGTGGACCCCCGCAAGTTCGCGGCGTTCAACGTGCTCGAGGACCCCGAGCTGAGACAGGGCATCAAGGAGTTCAGCGAGTGGCCCACCATTCCGCAGCTCTACATCAACAAGGAGTTCATCGGCGGCTGCGACATCGTCACGTCCATGAGCCAGAGCGGCGAGCTGGCCGAAATGCTCGAGAACGAGGGCCTTCTAGCACCAGTGGAGTAGAAAGATACGTGTACATAGTTGCGTGTTGTTGCCTTACATCTCCCCTTGCTCAGATACGCTCAGTCTGCTTCGGTTCGCCACGGCGGAGCGGCGCCACAGAGGCCGGTAAGGCACGACAGGCCCAGGGCTTCGTCGAAAGACGGAGTCTGTGTCAAGACCGTGTGCTCCCTTGCCATTGGCACACGCCGCAGTCGCAAGTACGCCGCGTGGCCCCAAGAAGGGAGCTCTGGGGCGGGAATTGAACCCAGCGCGTCAAGCCTTGTTCCGTTCCCACCCACCGATTGATGCCGGCCTGTCGGCACTGGCCTCTTGCCACTCGCACGCCCCGTCCGACCTTTTACCAGTCATCACAGCGTAGAACAAGAGGGACGGACAGCTGAATTGCCAATACTGCATTATGCTAGCCTCATCGCTTGCGCTCAAAGTAGGAGCTGCTGCCCATGAACGCAATGCTCGTGTCAAACACCCACTCGCCGACGTCGAGGTAGCGCTCCACGACGCCGCGGATATCCTTGCTCTCTATGTTGTCTGTCTTGAGCTGGATGCCTGTCGACCGCTTCACGCCCGCAAAGAGCGCCGACACCAGCATGAGGTCGACTGAGTAGTGCACGAGCCGTCCGAGCTGCGTCAGCGCACGGGCCCACGGCCGGGCCGCTCAACTCACCGTCCCCATCTTTGGTAGGAGTAAGTAGTAGAGAATCTTGTCGTGCCGGGCCGCTGGGGAGGCCAATGCTGTCTGGTCAAGGCCGTTGTATCGTGTCAGGCCTCAAGGCGGGGGGCGACTGACGGAATAAACAAAACATCGATGACAATGTAAACCCAACGAACGCGTTTGGCCACCACGGCGACGACAGCGACGACAACCCGCAAGGACGGGCCTGGCTGGCGAGATGACCGACAAGGGCGGCGTCCCCGTGACGCGGGAGCTCATGATGTCCTTCAAGCCCTCGAAAACGTTCCGGTACCACAAAGGTCATGCAGAGATCACCAGCATCGACTTCGACGACACAGGCCACTACTGTGTCACGGCCGGCGAGGACGAGAGCATCCAGCTGTACAACGCACGAACAGGCAAGCATGACAAGAAGATCCATTCCCAAAAGTACGGCGCGGATCTGGCGCGGTTCACGCACTCGAGCTCCTCTGTCGTCTTCGCCAGCACGAAAACCGACGATACCATCCGCCATCTGAGCCTCCACGACAACAAATTCCTCATGTACTATACAGGACACACTGGCCGTGTCACATGTCTTGAGGTTTCGCCGTCGGACGACGTATTTCTTTCGGCAGCTGAGGACGACACCGTTCGCCTGTGGGACTTGCGGACCCCCAACTGCCAGGCGCTCCTCAAGATCCCAAACCCGAGCACCCTCAGCTTTGATCCAATGGGTCGTGTCTTTGCCGTAGGCAACCAGATGACACGGGACCTCTCGCTCTACGACATCCGCAACGTTGAACACAGCCCCTTCCGGTCGGTCACGGTCGATACACCGCCACAAGCCAAATGGACCAAGATCGAGTTCAGTAATAGTGGCAAAATGCTGGTGTTGGGCACCCAGCACGGTGATGCGCACTACGTCGTTGATGCGTTCGGTGGCAACCTTCTCTTTCGTCTCCTAGATATGGGCGTAGACACCTTCCAGCACGGCTATCCGGCTGGCTCTGGCTCCGGCAGTGGCGTCAACCCCACTGGACCGCGCAAACACCTCACGTCTGGCAATGTGTCATTCTCTCCCGACTCACGGTTCATCTTTGCCGGCTCGGCGTCCCACAACGTATACATATATGACACCGAAGGTCAGCAGGCTCGGGCAGGTGAGTCTCATCTTACACCACTCCATACCCTGTCCTCTACCCAAGGAGCAGCTCAGCTTCTCCAATTCAATCCCAAGCTAATGATGATGGCAACCGCAGACAAGGAGGTCACGTTCTGGCTCCCTGACATTCCTGGTCGGTGAAGTCAATGGACTCCAAACGAAAAATTTGCAAGTTGTAGAATAGACTGTACAGTAGGAATTTTACGAGCTCAACTACATGTCGGGGTACCGAAGGTCAGCATTGGTCTCAGCCCAATCGACCCAATGCTTCAGATAGTCTGTCCCCTGTGAGATCGTTTCCATATTCCCTATGACACATAAGTGGCGTTTAGGCCGTGTCATAGCAACGTTGAGACGACGGTTCTCGCTAAGGAAACCAACCTCTCGCTTATCGTTGGACCGAACCAGCGAGAGCACAATAGCCTCCTTTTCTCGGCCTTGAAATCCATCTACTGTCGCAACTTCCACCTCTGGGAACTCAGGCTGAACCAAGGTTGCAATGGAGAGGACTTGCGCTGCGTATGGCGCA
Organism: [Candida] tunisiensis; assembly: GCA_030407195.1. Classification (NCBI taxonomy): domain Eukaryota; kingdom Fungi; phylum Ascomycota; class Dipodascomycetes; order Dipodascales; species [Candida] tunisiensis. The sequence continues at coordinate 18,270 of JANJPH010000203.1, forward strand.
ATCACACCGATGTCTTCCGGCTTCACTCCTGCTTTGACTAGATTCGTCACGTACTCAGCTACCAGACCCGCTTCACGCTGATTACTTTTGCTACGGCTGTCCAGTATGGAGTCCTCGTCTGCATCCGGCAGGTCCTCCAGGTAGTCGTCGCCTTGAGTGTCTATCCACACGTACGGCACTGATGTCTCTTCCGTGTCTTCCACACCATCTAGGTCGCAAAGTAGCCTTTCCGAGACCGATTCCGCGGCTTTTAGCTTACCGTGATATAGCTCCTGGGACGGAAACTCCATTATGTTCTTGTGCATTCTGTACTGTGTGTCAAGTAGCCTCTTGATCCTGTCACCGTGTTGGGCAACTAACCTATCAAACAGAGTTCGTTCAAGGTCAAGACCACCTTTCACGGTGCTGCGTGCCTTCACGGTAGGTGGAAGCTGACGGTTATCGCCCGCAAGGACGAGCTTTACAGCATCCGGGTTCTGCATGATGGGTATCCAGCATTGAGGTTCAAGGCTTTGCGACACCTCATCAATAATTATCGTGCTGAAAAGCGGCTTTGTTGGGTCCCCTCCAGTCCGCTCCCTATGTTGAATGGCTGCTTCTTTTATTGCAAACGATCCAGTGCCATGGAGCGTGCTGACTACGACACTGGAACTCATGATCAACTCAGCCAAAACCTTCTTCTCACGCACCTTATAGTCCTTTCGAAGCTGGCCTACCTCTTTGAAAATCTCCCGTCTCTCTCTGCCATTGCGGGTTTTCATAACTTTTCTGAGGTGTTGGTCGATCTCCTGACGGATGTCTCTCACGATT